>MJUU01001723.1:0-28055 GCA_002080025.1 Modiolus philippinarum
TAGAGACTGTCTACAACGCTATCAATGCAATTATATATAATTATCTGCCCCAACGAAAAGAAACGTGTGTAAATGTCGTCCTTACAGTTCGTCCTAAAATTTGACCTTCACGGTTACCTGTACGTGTCACACACTACAGGTATATATAGACCACTTTGTATACGACTTTCAATCAACAAATTGCATGAAATGTAATCACTCGTAAAACATCCTAGACATAAAAATTATCTCAACTACAGATAAAATGTGTCATTCTTAATTAATTATGGCGTATTTCTGCCATTCATACGCTGTTGTGTATATTAATTTGGTAGATATTTAACTACATTTTTACTTTTGGTAGATATTAAACTACATTTTAATTCTAGTAGATATTAAACTACGATTTATTTGCTGTTGAACAGCATAAACTCGGACAGATTTTATAACTGTCAGCTGTGTATGTATCGAGAAATCTGATTCAGATTTTTTATACATTTTGTCAACGATGTTTCATCGCATGTTTTGACAAAATATTCAAGACTAAAATTACAAGATTCTTGTAACATAAGAAACAACTCTTAAACAGGCGTCCCGTTTCTATTCGAGTTGTGTAACAATCGAGCCTTGAAATAAAATGAGGAAGTACACCTGTACTGCACACCTATATATATGGATAGGTCACGTGTTGGTTGAATTCATTTTCACCTGTAAAGAAGGTAACATCGAGCCCATGGAATAAAATATTCGACTTAAACCAGAGAACCGTAAGGGTTCCGATATATAATAGGTTAATAATTTATGTTTATTATCAGCAGTGATATCCAAATGTCAAAATTGCAGTTGATATTCCCTTCGATGACAAAACGAAAGTAAACTAGAAATGGCACATGTGTTGTAATTTCGAACAAAATCAGAAACAGCTGTGAAATGCAAACGCATTGAAATTGGATAGGCTATTCGAGGCACTAACGGAATTCAGTGGGATTTAAATTAATTTTTATTTACAGCAATGTTAGGGTTTTATCGATCTTCGCACATGTTTTATGAACACACATGCACGATCGAAAAGTAAGTAGAAACGAAAGTATCGGTCGGTATTAAGTTGAAATTAAAAAGAAAATATCACGTTTAAAGTAAAATCCTCTATTTCAAACGCTTCCTTTGCAAATATTTACCCCCTGGGTAATTACGGTGTCTTCCCACTTATCCAACTTTTTAAAAATCACTATTCCCAGTTATCCAACTTTTTGTTTAATTGCCAAGGGGTATGTTTATTTAGTACATGATAATAATGAGTCAGGAAATTAATTAACGAAAAAATTGTTCCATGGATAAAATTCTTGTTGATTTAATATCACAATTTGATAAAAAGAAGTAAATACATGTCAATTAATTGAAAATTAAAAACTTTCTTAAAATATCACCAATAGGCTTATTCGCCGTGACGTCACAACCTCGATATTTTTACCTGTGGAGCCTTTTGGCTGGCAAGAAATCATAATCATTAATTAGGGTCATAAAAATGTCATTTTCAATTAACTTGTATGGTTTTGTTTTTAAAAGGTAATTTGATCATTTCTTTTGATCTGAATTGAAGAAATTTTACAGTTTAACAGGATATAAAAATTTTCTATATTTTATTATTTCTATGTGATCTAATTGACGTATTTGTAAAGTATTCAAATTTTTGACAATTTCCAAATATTTGAAATACACATTTCAAATTATTCAGAGGAAATTTAGAAAAACTAAATCGGTAGAAAAAATATGAAAATCTCGGGGTTTATTATGCATTTTACAGATCCAAAATCGGACTAGTATGTAAAAAGTTATTTAAAAAATAAAATTCTGCTCCATTGCTATACAATGCAATTTATTCCTGAAATGCAATTTTGCCAACCAAAAATTTAATTTTGTGACGTCACTGATTGGATTCGCGAATAAGCCTATAAATACAGTTTTTTATGGAAAAGGAAAAAATTGTAAATATTACTTTAAAATCAAAAAGAAAAAAATAAATGACACAATTACAAGAAATATTTCTAGGGGACAACCATTTGATTTTCAGGGGTAGGCTTGGGCGATTTTGTAAATAAATAATTTAATCTTGGTGCCAGTGACAGTAAATATTCTTATTCTGCTTGTCATGAAAATAAATAATTTAATTTTGATTCAAAGAATAATTTTTTTTTGTTGCAAATGCAACTGAATAATTTGAAGGGACATTTGGTGAAAATAGATGATTTGTTTGAGATTTTCGTAAAGGTAAATTTTCTAGGCAAAATCGCCCAAGCCTTCCCCTGGAAATCAAATGGTCGTCTCCTTAATCACATGTACTGTTTCAAAAGCACCTAAGCCTATTAATTTGTGAATTTCATGTGTCTATTTCTGACTTTTCAATGACTACTCAATAACCATTCAGCGCTATTCGCTTTGCATATCAGCAAATGCACGGCAAGCCACAAACCATATTCAGTCTAACTATGGCAAATGCACAAGCACAAGTAGATTATATTCAACACACTTGGGGAATTACACTGGCTCTGGACTCAGGACTCCAACCTTTTTAAACGTTGGACTTAAGGCTCAAGGCTCCTAAGACAATTAAGACACTAAGACTCCGGGCAACACTAGGACTCTGGGCTCCAACCCTCATTATTGAAAATGCACTGAGAAGCACTGTCAAGATACAGCAAACAACCGTGGAAATGTTAATTTATGTATTAGATTAAACAAATATTTCTTTGTTTTTTTTTAATAATCTATTGGTAATTTGTTTTCTGTCGGCGTTTACACATATTTTTGGTTCATGGATTTATTAAAAAAATTTGTAATACAGTAGTCCCCCTCTTGAAAGACCCCTCATTTGAGAGACCACCCCTTTCTAGAGGCCACATTTCTCTTGCATTAACTCTTTTGTGAACAAATTGACCCCTTTTGGAAGACCACCCCTAAAACCCAACCAGAGACCACCCTTTCTGTGTCAAAAATATGCACATTACCCCTCTATAAAGACCATGTTTTGTTTTGTAAACACTGATGAAAATTAAATGCCATTTTGTAATAACTTACTGGAATAATTAAACCATCAATTAAATTGACTTAATTAGCAGGTGAGAAGCCCTACAGGTATATTTAAGAGAAATATAATGATATAAATTGATAACAAATGATAGAAATTTTATTCTTTAAAGGAGAACTAATTAACTCTCACTTAAATATTTGATAAAGACAAGTTGTTGAGAATGAAACTTCAGGGCCATGCATAATACTTTAATGGGTTTCTGTTTAATGCATGTTTTTTAATGAATGCACATATGTTTTAAATCTGTGTTAGATATACATAAATATAAAATATAATGTGTCAAATGTGCATGTGATAAATAAGAAGACATTTTGAATGCTTTCATACATATATTAAGTGAAATAGAATAGCAAATGTTTTACACAAAATGCTTATATTCAGCCTTTAGATTTTTGGACCTATTCCTTTTGAGAGACCACCCCTTTTGTAAGGCCAGTTTTATGTTGCAAATAGGGTGGTCTTTCAAGAGGGGGACTACTGTATCTAAATTTCAGAAAATTTGTTAAACCCTAAGGAGTTAGCTCTGTCCTTAGCTGATTTTGGCTTTCCTATTTAGATACTATTTGTAATTTGTTCTCTCAGCGTTTACACATATTTTGGTTCATGGGTTTCCAAATGTTTTGATTTTATCTGCACTGATGAGACATAAGTTGTCGAAATGCGCTTATGCATTATATAAATTTACAATGACCTCGGTATTTTGTTATTTATTAATATTTAGTATCAAATGACCATAAAGGCAAGGCTACTTTAAAAGAAAAAAAAATCAACAAAAAAAAATCAAATTGGTTTTCGGGCCAGCACCGAAATACTGGCTACTGGGTTAGCGAATACCTTTCGGGGACTAACAGTCCACCAGCAGTGGCATTAAATGGCAATTACACAATGAAAATGCAAAGATACTCCATAATAATAAAATTAACATCAAAACAAAAAATAAAAACAAAAACAAAAAATAAGAGCAAAAATAAAATTAATATAAAAAAATACAAATTAATGCAAAAGAAGAAGGACAAAAATAATAAAAAAAGATGATAAAAAAAAAATCAAAGGACTCAAGCAATTTTACAAAATTCATGACATAACATAAATATAATATAGTACTTTATTTACCAGGACTTAATTTTCTAGCACATTTGTTGTCCAACACTTTACCCAAGCTCTAATTAGTATTTGTTGTTTTAATAATGTTACTTTTTCCCACTTATCCAACTTTCAGTTTTTACCTGTAAAGTATATTTTATTAAAAAGTTGGATAAATGGGAATGAACCAAAATAACCGTAATTACCGACCCTTGCTATCATCATCACAGGGGGTAATTAATTCGTAACTGGCAATCAACATAGGTGTTACCTGTCCTAATCATGTGCCGTTAATCCGATTAAAGGTGATGACATGTTTATCTTATAATTACCTGTTGACATGTTACATCAAATTTAAATAGCAGTTTGGTGATTAAAGTCCAATTCTTTATACATTGTCTTGTAGAATGTCCGATTTTTTTACATACAATTTTTTTTAATGTCCGAAAAGTTGAAATTCATTTCGGTCAAAAATTGAAAATTTCGGTCATGACCGACAAAAAAGTGGCATTTCCGGATCTCTGGATATAACCTTAAATGATCTAAATATATCCAGTGAAACTCATACTACCCCCTTTGGGACTCAATATTTATTCCGTAATGATCAAGTATTACAGAATATTTGTTCCAGTGGAACAAATATTATAGATTTGTTCCTAACAGCATAAACGTTATGTAACAACTGTTCCAAAAGGAAGAGATATTATGCCAATGTTTGTAATATTTGTTCTAAAGGAACTTTTGTTATGAGGAACAAATATGCATTGACAAGTTTGAGATGGGTGTTTGGTTTACACTGGTTCAGAATGAATAGAACTTGATACAGAAGGTACTTAAAAATATTCAGATTTAGTCAGAGCTTGGTTTCATATCTGTATCTTATTGTAGTCAGTCTTCTATGATGTGGCCATATTTAAATTCCCATCCCTCGTTAAATTTCAAAGACAACTTCTTAGTCTATCTATTAAAAATAACATCATCAATGAATATTATTTTCAACTGTTGAAACAACTATACCTGGTCTTTAAATATACAGCTTCTTAGGTGTCAACTAATTTCCTTTTGCCATACATACTAATAGACAAATCTCAGGTTAACTAAATTTCACAAATGAGAAGCTGGAAATTTAAATGACCAGTTATTGTTATGTCATTGAAATAGGTTGAAATGCTTTTTGAAATTGAAAGAAGGATAGGTGTTAAATAGATTTACCTGCTTCAGAAAGTGCCCGTCTGAATTCTGTCCATTTTCCTTGAGTCTCTTTATCTTGAAATTTATCTAACAACAGCTTCATGGCATCTTCATTAGATTTAGTTCTCTCTGTTTGTCTTATCATTCTTTTCTCATCTGTAATTTTAGACAACTAATAATTCTCTAATCATAACATTTCTTAATTTCAGGGTTGCCACTCTTTTCCTCATACGAAATTCAAGGGTTTATCAAGGGTTTTTCAAGGATTTTTACAAGATTTCAAGGATTACAACAAATGAAAAATTGTGAGATATTTAGATTGTCCATCACTTATCCTCATATACAAACAACGAAAAGATATGAAGTATGTGCACATCAGACAAAATCTCTACAAATGCATGAATTGTTTAATCATTTAACAATCCGTGCTCTTCATTTGTGGTGTTGCTTTGTTCTGTATGTGTGAGACCACTAATTTCGGAAGACATCAGGTTTTATAACTGATTGTATGTCTCTTTGAAGTTGAATAAAAAAATCCCAATATTTTTCCCCCAAAGATCAAGCAAAATCTAATTTGGGTTGAGTTGGGTTTTTTTTACCAAAGATCAAGCAAAATCTAATTTGGTTTGAGTTGGTTCGATCTTTTTATTTTTAAAATTCGTTATAAAGAACAAATAGGGGAACCAATGGTGGTCTCGTGCTCAGACCTGTTAACCTTTCTTAAGCGGTATCAGTGTTCAAGAGGTAATGTGTCCGTAATCATCCGTATTTTGAGAATATTTATGGCGGATTTCCTGGCTCAATAACGTATTATATTTGCAATTCTTCAATGAACATACCAATATTCCTCAAGTAACACCTATAACAACTCCTTCAAAACTCCTATCTTTTCTTTGTCAATCAACCAATTAAGATTTTATAGAATTCTTTTGTATACCAATTTGTCATTACTGGAGTATCAAGGTAAACCCCTTCAGGCAGTACAAATTGGTATACAATAGAATTTCTATACAATCTTGATTGGTTGATTGGCAAATAAAAGACAGGAGTTTAGAAGGACTTGTTATATGTGTTACTTTAGGAATATTGGTATGTTCATTGAAGAATTGCAAATATAATATGTTAAAGAGCCAGGAAACCCGCCATAACTGTTTATAAAACAAAAGCGATATATAACATAAATATTTTTTCATTTCAGCTGTGGTGATTATTTCGTCATTTTTATCCACTGTTTTTATTTATACATCATTGTGAATATTGACTAATTAGAGTTTTACGTCCAGTGAGCAATATTTATGCTGTATATAGATAAAAACAAAATAATTCAAAAGTAATATCTAAAAGAAGGAAATCTGGAAATGGGTAGGGGCAGGAATTTTAACTTTCCATATGACCCCTGATGAGTCTGCTCTTATTCGA
Organism: Modiolus philippinarum; assembly: GCA_002080025.1. Taxonomy (NCBI): domain Eukaryota; kingdom Metazoa; phylum Mollusca; class Bivalvia; order Mytilida; family Modiolidae; genus Modiolus; species Modiolus philippinarum. The sequence goes on from MJUU01001723.1 coordinate 6,761, forward strand.
GAAATATAGAAGAGGTATTTAAAACTGCTTGCGGCATAGCGTTTCTCCATACAGTTTGACTACAATGGTTCGCCGCAGACAGAGCATTTCCCTATCCACAACCTGGGGAGGAGTCGGGCAGCATAGTTTTGACAAGGACCTAGTCAGCTGTGCGCTTTAAAGAACGTTGTTTTCCTATAGAAGCTTTTCTTCAACAGTGATTGCCCAATTTCGGGAAATAGGTATGTTTCATTTCCAGGTTTTTGAGTATACATTTGCAATGTGAATCCGTAGTGGTAAACACTTCTGTGTGCTACATGTTTCCCATAAAAAGATTTGACTAACTTCATAAATTAGGAAGATTTATTCATCATTTAATTTAAATTAAACCCACCATTAGCTAAAATTGCCTGCCTGGACAAAGTCGGCAATAAGCTGTCTTCCATTTGTCTTGTGAACATCTAGTACTTGCCTTTGTCTTTTTACCCTATTTGACTCCAACTTGTGTTGTCACTTTTATTTGGTGACCAATACATGTACGTCAATATTTTTAATGTCTTGCTTCTTGAACCTAAACTCAGAACTATCAATGAAAGTTTCGACCAGCGCATTAGATCGAGATGTACAATACCTGTCAGATTGCCCCTTGAAGTTCATCCTGTTGAAATTTGTCTATATTAATATCGTTAGGACAAACAGCTACTTTTATTGAATGTCAGTGAATTCTGACACATCATGTGTACAAGTGAACAATCACCATTAACTCTTTACGAACTTTTTAACCGACAGTTATTTTATTACGACGCATGTGGAAAAATTTGCAAGGGCGTTAAAGGGAAGTAATCTATTTTATTAACAACTTCTGTTTTATTTTTTTTTTTTTCAAGGATTTTCCCCGGATTTTTGTTATTTTTCGCATTTTCCCAGCAAAGTTCCGACCGGGAGCACCTGAAACGAAATTCCCGGTTTTTCCCGTTTTCCCGGGTGTGTGGCAACCCTGTAATTTGCAAACGAAATGAAATGGAATTTCTGTTTTATGATAGCAAATCCCACTGGCATATTTAAAAATTCCAACCAGCCTAAATGCTTAAAATTTAATTTAATGTCAGCAGCCATATAACAATTTTTATGAACTATAAATACAGGGCCACGCCAAGCACAGCATGATATTACCACATCATGTTGATCACTAAAATTTGACCAAGTGTTATTGTAAGTTAATGTGGACACGGTAAAGAGCTTGTCAGAGTAATAAGATGGACACAATAGGAGCTGGACATAAACTAGGGAACATAAAAATTAGCCAGGATTTATAAACAAAGTGATGTTTCACCAAATAAAGATGATTTGTAGCCATGAAATAACATCTGAGCAAATGCAAAGTGTTTCATTGAATGCAAGATATGGACATTGTTTCAGACTAGCGTTCTCAGACACTTCGTAAGCTTTAAACTAACTAAATCCACAAAACATGTCGATAGCACCCATTTGGGTGGCAAACATAAATATTCTGATTTCCAAGCAGGAAAGGTTTATAATCACAAATAACATTCAACAAACGCTAACCGGAACTCAGAAAACATACATCAAGATTATATGAAACAACAATAGTTCAAGTGTTTGCCCTGAGACCATGAAATTTGGCGAAAACTTCATAAACCTAGGTGCCAAGTGCACCGTCCCCCCATTTTAAACAACCCGCTCTCATTCATAACATATAAGCAGGTTTTCTCATACATTTAACCATTCCTACATATCAAAAGTACTTATAAACAATAAAACCAATGGCACATGTACTCATGAACATTTACCCCTTAGTCTAGAGGGAGGGCATTGTAACAATATTTTGAAAAATTGCAATTTTGACCCTCTTGACCTCTCATAGCTAGGAAATAGTAAAAGATGTGTGCTAAATCTGTTCATATACTACCGAAAGCTTACATGAGAGGAATCCAAAGAAAAAATCCCATGACAGATTTTACATAATTTGAAAATTGAAATTTAGGCCCCTTTGACCTCTTATACTTCAAAAATCAGCTATGCCAAATCTGTTTCCCTACTCCCAAAAGCTTAAAATATCACCTTCCCATGATGCATCCACACACCAAGTTTGATAATCCTAGGTGCTACGGTACAAAAGTTCTGCTCGGGACACATAATGCATATGGTTTACTATCATAAAGGTCAAAGGTCAAAGTCAAGGTCACAGTGACCTTAATTTGGAACACAACACATCAACATCCCATGATGCATCCACAAAACAAGTTTGATACGCCTAGGTGCTACTGTAGAAAAGTTTTGCTCAGTTCAAGAAATGCACATGGTTTTACTATCAAAAAGGTCAAAGGTCAAAGTCAAGGTCACAGAGACCTAAATTTGGTACCCGCCACATCCCCTTTCCATGATGCATCAACACACCAAGTTTAATAATCCTAGGTGCTAGGATACAAAAGTTCTGCTCCAGACACAAAATGCACATAGTTTTACTATCATAATTATACAGCTGACTCTTGTTATCTGGAAACTGAAGGGACCACCCAAAGAATTTGACTCAACCGGAGTTCCACATAACAAAATCAACAAAGTTTGAGAAGCAGAAAAGGGAGATACCCACAAAGGAGTTTGAGTACAAATAAGTACTATGGGATACGGTTACAGATTAATTGTATCCTGGTTGTCGTAATCCATTCATTCACAAGCCTAAATGTTTGTTTTAAATTATAAATCAAAGATTTGATCATAATGAAATTAATAAAACATCATGGGGATTTTAATAACAGCATTGTCATTTTAACGACTCAAAACAAGATAACTGCCGAGTCAGGATTACAGAAATTATTTTAAACACACCCAAGCGTAGACATATTGTCAAGATCACATGTGCTGACAATGGCCATTTGATCACTGATAACAGAAATTTAATTGAATCAATAAAATATTTTATAGTTTATCAATTTTAGAATTACAGGTGAAAAGTGGTCAATTACATAATCATCAGATGTGTATTAAGCTAATTAATGATGACGCAGGGCACCAAACAGGTAAATAGGTAAATGATTTGACACGTCGTAATTAGTTCGAGATAACCATTGAAGTTTGCCTTGAAATTCATTTAAGAGACTAAATTTTTACTTCGAAAAAAAAACGAAATTTCGACTCATCCAGTTTCAACTAAAAGGGAGTGAAGTAACATGGACAAATAGGAATTTTTTTTTCGGGACTTTGACTAAATTTTGACTCAACTGGAATTTCGAGTTATCCGAGTTAGAGAAAACGAGAGTCAACTGTAGGTCAAAGGTCTAAGTCAAGATCACAGTGACCTAAGTTTGGTACGGGACACATTGCCTTCCAGGGGTTAATCCCACCTTTTGTGCCCAGGGTCCTGTGCCTTTAAAATTGGGAAAATTCATGCGATTTGTTCAAAATTGGGAAAAAAGTAGTCAGTTCAACAGTTGATTTGTATAATGTGTGCTTTCATTTTACTCTCTTTATTTACTGCAAAGCTCGTTCTCATGTAGTTATCATGTATGAATAAAGAAATCCCATTATCAAGCTTAGTTCAAGTGCAAAACTTTCTAGTAGTTTTTACAGTTTTAGAAGTGTCAGCTAGCTCGGGCTGTCCCTTCACAGAGAGGGGGTTTACTGATGGTACCAGTTAATAAATAAAAATTCAAACTCTGATCAGAGGAATACAGTGGCCTGAGGCGCGTTCAGAAGAGGACCTATGTAAACCTATGTAAGGAATCAAAATTTTATCAATTTTCGATTGGAAGTTAAAAGATACAACCTCACACATTGAAGACTCATTAGTTTAACATACGTAGTGAGTGAAACAAACATTTCGTTTTACTCACTTCATAAGTAATAAAGGGCTACGCCGAGCGCAGCATGATACGACCGCAGCATGTCGACCACTGAAATTTTAACAAAAGTAGTTCAAAGTTAATGTGGACACACAAAAAGAAGCTTGACACAGTTATTAGCTAGGAACAAAATAGGGAAAAATTCAACCCTTTTGCTCACTTATTGATGAAAAAAACGTAAGAGCTATGCAAAATATGTACTATCAACTAAAACTTTACGTCCATAAAAATTCAAAAAAAAAAATTCCATCGAAATCTGATGAAAAATAAATTTTGACATATTAAGAAAAATTGCAATTTTGGACCCTTTGGCCCCTTGTAGCATGGAAACCGTAAGACCTACACAAAATCCCTTGACATATTTTTGAAAGCTTAGATCAAGATGAATCCAAAGAAAAAAATCCCATCGAAATGCGATGAAAAATAAAAATTCTACATAATCCGCAAATTCGCAATTTTGGCCCTGTTCGGCCCTCATAGCTGGGAAAGGAAACAAGTTATCAAAAATCTAATAGCTGAGCGCCATATTAATTTTTCACAAGGAATCCATTAAAAAAAACTGCATCAAAATCGGACTTAAAATAAAAAAAATTATTTTTTTGGAGATTTGCCCCTGTTGGGCCCCATTTATCTCGTGAGCGGTACATGCTACATTAAATCTGTTTGCATACAACAGGTTGGAAATTTCCTCAGGAGCACACTGAAAGAAACCCCATAAAAATCCGATAAATAATAAAGATTCTAAAGACAAACATGTGAAAACACCCAATTTAACCCTTTTTGGCCCCTTTTTTAAAAACGGGTGGGGCAACAATGACCAAAACTGAGCCAAACCTTCCTTTTGTACCAAAGAACATTAAGTTAAAATTTCATAAGGATTGATCTACTGGAACTAAAGTTATTGACCAAAAACTAAAGTGTCTACAGACGACGACGACAACGACAACGACAACGACAACGACGCCGACGACAACGACGACGACGACGACAGCACCATACCAATATACGACCGCAAAAATTTTTGCGGTCGTATAAAAATTACTAAAACGGCTTTTATTGCTTAAATTTCTGTGCCTTTATAAATTTATAAATCCACTGGGTGCCATGACACAAGCTCAATGAATAAACAATCTGGTACCCAATACTTTACGAAAGTAAGCGTAAACAAACCGGAAATGTAGGAACCAGAGCATGCATTCGGTATTCCTCTTGAGCTTTCATTTCCGCGGTATCAGGTGACTGGTTTACCGAAAACTGATAATTGCCAGTCTATTTCATGTAAACAAAACGCGAAACTAAAACTTTTTAACAACGTTGTTGGACACAAACAAATTTGGGAATTTTATATCTTGAAATTGGGAAAAATTATGTTTTTTGTCCATTGGGAATGGGGCCGAAATTCTGCCCCTAAATGCACTATAGATTAGGCCCTGCCTTTCCATGATGCATATACGGACCATGTTTGAAAATCCTAGGTGCACAAAAGTTCTACTCTGGACACAAAATGCACATGGTTTTACTACCATAAAGGTCAAAGGGTCAAAGTTAAGGTCACAGTGACCTAAATTTGGTACGCAACACATCGCATTCCCATCATGCATCCACACTACAAGTTTATTAATCCAAGGTGCTACGGTTCAAAAGTTCTGCTCCGGACACGAAATAAACATGGTTTTACTATCATGAAGGTCAAAGTCAAGGTCACAGGTGATTCCTATATATCCCCCCAAACTTTGTTTGCGGGGGTATAATTATAGCAGTTAAGGTAGATGGGTACTCCATATTTTTTCCATAAATTCTTTTTATTTTTACAGGAAAGTTTCCTTATTATATAAGCATTGAAATAAAGAAATAAAAAAGGGTTGTCTCCGTGCTTGTTTTTAAAATAACTAATATCAAAATAATCAAATATTTCTAATGAATATATAGGGAAAAACAGGTATATTGTTGATTTCTTTAAAACTATTCATTAGTTTTCTTTCTACTTTACACATGTGTTAGACCTTTAAACATACTTTCAAAAAATGTATTAACTAGAGGCTCAGACATTGAGCCTGTATCGCTCACCTGACAAAATGCTGAAGCAGGGTTTTCGATGTTCTGCATGGTGGCTATGTTTTTTATGTGAATTTCCCATTGGGCCAAAATAATCTATGTTCTGTGCTGGCAGTCATATTTTTTATTGGATCGGACTGAAATGAGCAATCGTGTTCAGGACCTTCAGTTTATCATTCCTGTAAAGTTTGATTGAATTTTCTTCAGCAGTTTCAGAGAAGTAGAAGAAAATATGAATTTTCCCATAGGGTCCAATGTTAAACATAAGTTCTGCGGTGGCAGCCATGTTTTTATCGAATCAGAAAGAAATGAACAATCTTTGTAAAGGACCTTCCATACACCATTCCTGTAAAGTTTGGTTGAATTTGCTTCACTGGTTTCAGAGGAGAAGATGAAAATGTGAATTTCCTGTAGGGCCAATGTTATACTATGTTCCGTGCTGGCGGCCATTTTTTTATCGGATCGGAACCAAATGAGCAATCTTTGTTAAGGACCTTTAGTAAATCATTCCTGTAAAGTTTGGTTGAATTTGCTTCAGCAGTTTCAGAGGAGAAGAAGAAAATGTGAATTTCCCATAGGGTCCAATGTTAAACCTAAGTTCCGCGCTGTAACCATGTTTTTTATCGGATTGGAACGAAATGAGCAATCTTCGTAAAGGACCTTCCATACATCATTCCTGTAAAGTTTGTTTGAATTTGCTTCAGTGGTATCAGAGGAGAAGATGAAAATGTGAATTTCCCACAGGGTCAATGTTAAACTATGTTCCGTGCTGGCGGCCATTTTTTTTATCCAATTGGAACGAAATGAGCAATCTATGTTAAGGACCTTTAGTACATCATTCCTGTAAAGTTTGGTTACATTTGCTTCAGTGGTTTCAGAGGAGAAGAAGAAAATGTGAATTTTCCCATAGGGTCCAATGTTAAACCTAAGTTCCGCGCTGGCGGCCATGTTTTTTTTCGGATTGGAATGAAATGAGCAGTCTTTGTATAGGACCTTCCATACATCATTCCTGTAAAGTTTGGTTGAATTTGCTACGGTGGTTTCAGAGGAGAAGATGAAAATGTGAATTTCCCAAAGGGCCAATTTTAAACTATGTTCCGTGCTGGCGGCCATTTTTTTTATCCGATTGGAATGAAATGAACAATCTATGTTAAGGACCTTTAGTACATCATTCCTGTAAAGTTTGGTTACATTTGCTTCAGTGGTTTCAGAGGAGAAGAAGAAAATGTGAATTTTCCCATAGGGTCCAATGTTAAACCTAAGTTCTGGGGTGGCAGCCATGTTTTTAATCGAATCAGAAAGAAATGAACAATCTTTGTAAAGGTCCTTCCATACACCATTCCTGTAAAGTTTGGTTGAATTTGCTTCACTGGTTTCAGAGGAGAAGATGAAAATGTGAATTTCCCGTAGGGCCAATGTTATACTATGTTCTGTGCTGGCGGCCATTTTTTTTATCGGATCGGAACCAAATGAGCAATCTTTGTTAAGGACCTTTAGTAAATCATTCCTGTAAAGTTTGGTTGAATTTGCTTCAGTGGTTTCAGAGGAGAAGAAGAAAATGTGAATTTCCCATAGGGTCCAATGTTAAACCTAAGTTCTGCGCTGTAACCATGTTTTTTATCGGATTGGAACGAAATGAGCAATCTTCGTAAAGGACCTTCCATACATCATTCCTGTAAAGTTTGGTTGAATTTGCTTCAGTGGTATCAGAGGAGAAGATGAAAATGTGAATTTCCCATAGGGTCAATGTTAAACTATGTTCCATGCTGGCGGCCATTTTTTTTATCCAATTGGAACGAAATGAGCAATCTATGTTAAGGACCTTCAGTACATCATTCCTGTAAAGTTTGGTTACATTTGCTTCAGTGGTTTCAGAGGAGAAGAAGAAAATGTGAATTTTCCCATAGGGTCCAATGTTAAACCTAAGTTCCGTGCTGGCGGCCATGTTTTTTATCGGATCGGAACGAAATGAGCAATCTTTGTAAAGGACCTTCCATACATCATTCCTGTTAAGTTTGGTTGAATTTGCTTCAGTGGTTTCAGAGGAGAAGATGAAAATGTGAAAAGTTAACGGAGGGACGACAGACGACGGACGCCAAGTGATGGCAATAGCTCACCCTGACCCTTTGGGTCAGGTGAGCTAAAAATGGGGGTCACCCACTTTGTTTTCCTATTAATTTGTAAAATGTGAATTTTCATAGTGATATCTATGTAAAATGTTTTTATCAGATTATCTCCCTTTTTCAAAAATCCTCTTCCAATTTATTTAATTGTCATGTTGCCATACCTCGTATAATTAGATAAAGACATGTGAAATCAAGTCCATGTAGGTCCCTTGCATTTTGTATTATGGATATAATATTGATTGATTCATTACAAATAATAATATTCGCATTTAAAAAGCAGATAATACCATAACAGCATAAATAACATATTCAAAATGGCGGAAGACTACCGATCTACCTTAAACAAACAAGATGCTGAAGATTATTACTAATAACATATTGTTACCAAGCTAAGTATTTTACCACTGCTGCAGCTTCAATTCTCAGAGTTATCTTTATCTTAATTGTTGTCATCAATAAAAATTGAAATCTGCAAGATACCCTCTTGTCAGGAAGCCTCATACTTTTTTATCAGTGTAAAATTATTGACTGTTTTTGTAAAACAGATGATAGTTTAGTTAAGCCTTTATGTTAAAGTGATTATACTTATTCCACTAACCCATATCAAATACAGATGACAAATTAACAAGGATTTCTGTGGCTCTTACACAACTTATAATACGTTGATAAAACAATTCCATAACCAATTTCTCCCAATGTTTATCTGTAGAATAATCTATCAGTATCGGTAAACTGGTGTTTGTAGCCCCTGAAAAATATTAAATGATCCATATTTCACTCCATATTACTTGATACATTGAAACCTATCTGATGTAGTATTAAGCAAGCTGCAGTCATACAGATACCAACCATGTCAACATGAACATTTACACCATATCCATTCATTTCTGTCTCCCAAAAAAAACTTAGTAGTAAGTCTACCAGGGAAGACATGTGTCGCCTGCGCAATAACAAAATATTCTAAGTTCCGTCAAACAGGAAGTGGGCAAGCGAGAGATCCGAAACTCTCTTACACGGTATAGGTCTTCATACTGACACTTCGTGCCAAATTGCAAAAAGCTTCAATACATGGTTCCTGAGAAAAATGCGACACAAATTTTTGTGAGGCCAACACCGCTGACGGAAAGTGATCCCTTATGTCGCCACTGCGTGAACGCAGGCAACACAATAATTAAATGTAATTATTCAGTAATAAGCCAAGAAAAGTTTTTTGCCTGAAAAAATAGTAATGGTGCATTACATGATACCCAGCCACGTTTCACAAAATTTCGAAGTTTTAAGAGGCATCACTCCAGATCCCTATGTACTTCTGAAGCCAAAATCATACTTGGCCTGTGTTTTATGGAAAAAAACTTCTATACCAAATTAGAAGACAATATATTATTTCATTCAGAAGTTATCAGTCCAAAGCCCTAAAATTTGCAAAATTTCAAAGTTTCAAGGGGCATAACTGCAGAACCCCTTGGAACTCTGAACCTAAAATGGAACTTGGCCCGAGTTTTGTGGTTAACAAGTTCAATACCAAGTTTAAAGACAATATATTATTTCATTCACAAGTTATCAGTCAGAAACCCAAAAATTCACAAATTTCAAAGTTTCAAGGAGCACAACTGCAGAACCCCTTGGACCTCTGAACCTGAAATCAAACTTGGCCTGAGTTTTGTGGTTAACAAGTTCCATACCAAGCTTAAAGACAATATACTATTCATTCACAAGTTATCAGTCAGAAACCCTAAAATTCGCAAAATTTCAAAGTTTCAAGGGGCATAACTGCAGAACCCCTTGGACCTCTGAACCTGAAATCGAACTTGCCCTGAGTTTTGTGGTGAACACGTTACATACCAAGTCTGAAGACCTCATGTTATTTCGTTCACAAGTTATCAGTTGGAAACCTTCAGGGGACTGACAGACGGACCGACCGACACACGACTGACGGTATCCCATAATACCTCACCACCATATGTGGCAGGGTATAAAAATGTTTCCTGTCTTTTGACTGGTTAGATAAACCTAGTTGTATATGTCAATTGAGCATAATGACCTAAACAAGAGGCTCTCAAGAGCCTGTATTGCTCACCTGGGCCATGGCTGACATAGAGAGATGAATGGTATTTCCAATAAGGTCCAGAGTGCAAGCTACATTCACTGCTAGAAGCAACCTTGGATTGGAATTTAAAATTAAGCAGAATGATTTTCTTTTCTAAAATTTCAGTTTTCTCGTTTGGTGTCAATGGCAACTGAAAGCATCATCATCCATTATAACCCCCAACAGACCCCCATTCAAAGAAATTTGGGCAGGGGTTCCCCTTATCATCTATATACCAGTAATACATACTGCTGAAATCAAGTACATTTTGAGCCCCCTTTTAAAAAAAAAGGTTGCCCTCATAATCTAGTTTATACATATTGCTGAAACTGTAAATAAAATATGTAGCAGTATACTTTTTTTTCTAAAATTTCAGTTTTCTTGTCTGATTTCCATGGCAACTAAGAGCTCCTCCATCCATTACAACCTCAATCAGACCACAGTTCAAAAAAATTTTGGGCAGGGGTTCCCCTTATATTCAAAGTAATACATATTGCTGAAATCAAAGCATTCAGAGACCCCTTAAAAAAAGAAAAGTGGTAAAGCTTGTCCTGATAAATTGCTGTAATTATAACATAATTGAAAAGAAAATTAAGTTTATAACCTCCCTTAGTTTAATTATCCCTTTTTAAAATTTTCACTTTTATTATACCTATCTTTAAATTATAGACACTCCCTAAAAAATGTGTTGATGTACATAATGACTATTTCATATATATAGTACAAGTTCTAGTAATAAAAAAATATTTCTGTATGAACAATAAAACTCATATATATAGTACAAGTTCTAGTAATAAAAAAAATATTTCTGTATGAACAATAAAACTTTTGTAACTATTTTTGTTATTAAATCATTTTAGGCTTGAATGTGTTTCACATTTAACCATAGGTGTACCCTACTGGCCACCACCTTGTATTGTAAGGACATAAGGACCTTTATTGGACAGGGCCAACTTGAATGAGGTATGGACCTGTCAGATGCCTTTTTTGAAAGGGATTCTAAGGACCATTGTTACTAAGTTTGGCTCTAATTGGACTGGTATTTTCTGAGAAAATATTTAAATGTGTTTTCCCATAGGGTCCAATGTTAAAACTATGTTTCCTGCTGGCAGCCATCTTGGATGAGGTAAGGACCTGTCGAATACCTTTTTTAGATGGGACCATCTAAGGACCATTGTGACTAAGTTTGGTTCTAATTGGACTGGTAGTTTCTAAGAGGAAGATCTTTGAATGTCTTTTCCCATAGGTTCCAATGTTAAAACTGTGTTCACCGCAGTCGGCCATCTTGGATGAGGTACGGACCTGTGGGATATCTTTTTTGGAAGGGACCATCTAACGACCATTGTGACTAAGTTTGGTTATAATTGGACAGGTAGTTTCTGAGAAGAAGATCTTTGAATGTGTTTTCCATAGGGTCCAATGTTAAAACTATGTTCCCCGCTGGTGGCCATCTTGAATGAGATACACCCTACTGGATACCTTTTTTGAAAGGGACCATCTAAGGACCATTGTGACTAAGTTTGGTTCTAACTGGACTAGCAGTTTCTGAGAAGAAGATCTTTGAATGTGTTTTCCCATAGGGTCCAATTTTAAAACCATGTTCCCTGCTGGCAGCCATCTTGGATGAGGTACGGACCTGCCGGAAACAATTAAGGGGACCACCCAAGGACTATTGTGACCAAATTTGGTTCCAATTGGCCCAATGGTTTCAGAGGTGAAGATCTTTGAATGACAGTTTACGACGGATGACGGACGGACGGACAACAGACGCCAAGTGATGGCAAAAGCTCACCCTGGCATAGCCAGTTGAGCTAAAAAGGGTATTTCTCCCAAATTTATGCAAATTTAACTGTAGGTCTATGGAAAACATCCTCATCAGAATTTAAATACCATATCTATAAATATACCTGCAAAAGCTGCAAAACATACAATAAATTGTGAGTCTTCCATAGAAGATGTGTTGCCTGCACTGCTGTTGTCAGAGAGACAAATATTCCAAATCGGTAAACAGGAAATACATGCACAACAGACCTGATTTTGATAAGTGCATTATGCAATCCATACTGAAATCAAATACAAAATTTCCAATTGCTATGATTTGTAGTTGCTGAGAAAAGTGTTATGAAAAATTTTTAAGAATGCCAGTACTGTTGAAATATTCCAAGTCAGTAAACAGGAAGTAGATGTCCGATACCTGATTTCCATAAGCGCAATATGGATCCCCATACTCAAGTCACATACAAAATTTCAAGTGGCTGTGATTTGTAGTCGCTGAGAAGTGTTACAAACATAGGTAATCAACGATTACAAAGTTTGCCTCGTTAAGGCACATTGGCAAGTTTACATGATCTTTACATGTACAGTGACTGAGATCTGAACTCTTCAGTAAATTTGGATGTAAGTCAATCAAGCAGAAAATATACGTCAAAGTGACCTAATTTTGCCTGGATACTGACCTACCATCAAAGATGCATGCATATGCAAGGTTACATGATTCTACCATGTATAGTGACTGAGATCTGAACTCCGACATAAACTTGAATGCAAGTCGTTCAAGCGGAAAATATAGGTCAAAGTGGCCTTATTTTGCCTGGATGCTGACCTACCATCAGAGATGCATGAATATGCGACGCTACATGATCCTACCATGTATAGTGACTGAGATCTGAACTCAGACGTATACTTGAATGTTAGTCATTCAAGCAGAAAATATAGGTCAAAGTGACCTAATTTTTACTAGATGCTGACCTACCATCAGAGCATATGTATGGTTATACGATCCTACCATGTATAGTAACTGAGATCTGAACTCGGACATAAACTTAAATGTAAGTCGTTCAAGCAGAAAATATAGGTCAAAGTGACCTAATTTTGCCTGGATGCTGACCTACCATCAGAGATGCATGCATATGCAAGGTTACATGAACCTACCATGTATAGTGACTGAGATCTTAACTCGGACATAAGCTTAAATGTTAGTCGTTCAAGCGGAAAATATAGGTCAAAATGACCTAATTTTGACTGGATACTGACCTACCATCAGAGATGCATGCATATGCAAGGTTATATGATCCTACCATGTATAGTGACTGAGATCTGAATCGGACATAAACTTGAATGTATGTCGTTCAAGCGGAAAATATAGGTCAAAGTGACCTAATTTTGACTGGATGCTGACCTACCATTAGAGATGCATGCATATGCAAGGTTATATGATCCTACCATGTATAGTGACTGAGATCTGAACTCAGACGTAAACTTGAATGTAAGTCGTTCAAGCGGAAAATATAGGTCAAAGTGACCTAATTTTGCCTGGATGCTGACCTACCATCAGAGATGCATGCATATGCAACGTTACATGATCCTAGCATATATAGTGACCGAGATGTGAACTCGGACGCAAACTTGAATGCAAGTCATTCAAGCGGAAAATATAGGTCAAAGAGACCTAATTTTCTTGGAGGCTGTGAGATAGGCCAGGATGCATCTGTACACAAAGTTTGATGATCCTACCCTTCATAGTTTCCAAGATATATACTTAAATGCGGATGCAGAAGTAGACGTAGATGTAGACGTGGATGAGGATGCCGGGGGTACTCCAATAGTCCCGCTCAACTTCGTTGAGGTGAACTAAAAATGTTTTACATTGACAGTATTTGTTGAAAATATTGTAAGTCGGTAAACAGGAAGTAGATACACGACAGACCTGATTTCAATATGTGCAATATGGAACCTCATAATGAAGTCACATACAAAATTTCAAGAGGTTGTGATTTGAAAAATGTTATGACATTTTATACATTGACAATATTTGTGGAAAATATTCAAAGTTGGTAAACAGGAAGTAGATGTCCATCAGACCAGAAATCGATAAGGGCAATATGGAACCTCATAACGAAGTCACATACAAAATTTCAAGTGGCTGTGTAGTTGCTGAGGAAATTACGTGTTACAAAATTTTTACATTGACAGTATTTGTGGAAAATATATTCCAATTCTGTAAACAGAAAGTAGATGTCCGACAGACCTGAATTCCATAAGCGCAATATGGGGCCTCATAACAAAGTTACATACAAAATTTCATGTGGCTGTAATTCGTAGTTGCTGAAAAAAATGTTACGAAAATTTTTACATTGACAGTATTTGTGGATAATACTCCAAGTTGGTAAACAGGAAGTAGATGTCTGAAAGACCTGATTTCGATATGGGCAATATGGAAAGTCATAATGAAGTCACATGCAAAATTTAAAGTGGAAGTAATTTGAAGTTGCTGAGAAAAGTGCTATGAAAAAGTGGAATGGACACCAACAACAACACAAGACGACTAAAGTATTCCCTAAATGTCGCTCAACACTACATATTGCAGGCAACACAAAAATTATATTTATAAACAATTTTATCATTGGTTTATCTTAAACGAAAGGCAAATGCGCGCTTAGTGGTGGCAAATTTTGTTGTGGCAAATTTAACTTTATTGATAGGAGATAATATTGTAAAAAATTAATTGTTCAGATGTTTTGACTTTCTTCAAAATGTACCATAGGCCTAATTAAAAAAAATCACAAAAAAAACCTTGAGATTCAAAATATGCAGGAGATATCCTCTGAACTGCATCATGATATCCAGCCTCACAGAGGCACTTCAAGAATTCCTCAAACCATATATCTGGGGGCGGAGTTACCACTCTGTCAATCAAAACAACTAGTGCTGCTTTTTCTTCCTCAAGATTGGTGAGTTCTATTTCTATTTCCTGTACATCTACTTCTTCAATAAGACCATTATCCTTCAGAATCTTAGACAATGGTTTTGTTTCAATGTTGTCAGTCTGTAGACCATTCACAATGCTTATCAGTTGTTCAAGGATGGCAGGGTTATGTTCTTTCATCAGGGCTTTAGGTAGAAATGTATAACCTAAAAACATTATCAGCACTTTAAAATTATATTCTTTTTTTCTATTTGAAAGTTTTTTAAGCTACAGTACTACTTTAAAATTGTTTTTTTCTTTTCTGGCAGTGTATTGATTCCATTTTGATAAAAATCCCCGACAGAAGTTCCATAACACTCAAATATAACAGGGAGTACTTATCACAGAATAAACAGCATCAGGTAAAAGACATAAGATATGTTTATATAACCGTAAACTCTACATGGCAAAATGAAAGTAGACTTACACTACAGTGCCAAAACATGTTGATATTTACAGCATTTCCAGGAAGCTAAGTATGGTTTTTATATTGGTCTCATTTATGGTTTTAAACATAACAACCCTGCATACCTAGGTATCAACTACAGGAAAGCTACCAACACTAGAGAATGTGTCTTTAAGGTAGTTCGATCCTAATAAAAATATCAGACAGAATTTTTTTCTTTTTAGATATTTTGTAGGTCTAAATCTATATATTCAATAAATAAAATAAAAATGATATGTCACCGATCATCTTTTCCTGTTATCTGGCTTTGAAAATCAGGCCAAATTCAGTATTTTTCAGCAATATTTACAAAGAATATATAGGGAACTGTGAGAACATGCTTATTGTTTATCTTTCATATAAAATAAATATCAGATAGATTTTTTTTATTGTCTGATATTTCAGAGATATACACTTAAGCTATCTGTTACGCTGAAAAAATCTATATGTCACCGTTCGATTAAGAAAAATATTTTATATAGTTTACGAAATCGACAATATTTACTGGAAAAGGGAGCTAATTCGCGGGAAAATGTATGTCAATCTATTATGACGTCACAGTGAATAGGCCAATACAGGAATATTCCGGCTTGAAAATCAAGTCAATTCTGCATTCGACTCGTGTTTCGCAAATGCGCCAATCGAATGCGCCGTGTATTAGTGTCGAACTACCTTAAGACACGGATGCCTGCAGTCAAATTTATCGAAATAGATAACATAAGCTTATTAGAAATAAAAATTAACTCCCAGTCAAAGCACTTAATTCTTAGTGATTTGTGTAGTACTCATCAAGGCAAATAATTTGATGAAACATCATTGTGGTATGATGTGTAGTTATTGAGAAATGGACTTAAACGCAAAATTTATCAAAAGTCACTCAAGCATAAAATGCAGATCATGGATCCCTAGTTGTTGGTGAATCTGGTAGTACTAATAAAGGTGCATGTTCTGATGTAATAAAAAGAGGTTACCAAAATATGGACCTAAATGCAAAACTTAACATTGAGACACACGGACGTACATGCAGACTAACGGACAGACAAGGGTAAATCTATATGCCCCTTCCACTTCGTGGCAGGGCATAAAAAGACAAATCAGGCTTCTGTCCACTTGAGTTAATTATTTTGAAATAAGTTTGGTTTGCATTTACACCATGACGTTAGTATTGGTTGAACTCTAAATCATGAATTTTATCCTTTGAATATTTTGACTTAATCCAAACAAATTAGTGTAACAAATACAATAGAACTTCAATGGCACAATAGCTTGAACACTATGGATGCCTCAAACCCTTTTTGTGGTCCCTTTGTTCAATTTTAATCATAATTCAACCTCGATATTTCAAACACCTCTTGGGCTCGAACTGTTTTCATTGATCCCTTGGGTGTTCGAGCCATTGAATGTCGACTGTACTAATGCAATAGACGGTTTACGGCCAATTGCAGATCTCAAATTTTCTGCACTTTATCGTTTTTTAATAAAGTTCATTAATCATTATTTTATTTTATTTATTTTTTGTGATTTGGTTATTAGAACTGTGTTTCTTAGAAATGCATCAAAAAGAATATAAAGAGGCATACATGTTATTTGGCAACAAGTCATTACTGTTCTCCGTAGTAAAGATTGTAACACATTTATACTACATGTACTAACTATCTGTAGATGACTTGAATTTGTTACTTTTCAAATTGCTTCCAATACATATGGAAATACATCATGGTTTATATTCAGATTTAGTCTCATGTACAAAATCTCTATCATGGTCATGTCAAAATAGTATCCATGTACCAATTTCCCTAAAAAAACATACAAATAAATTTGAAAAAGTCATTTAACAAAGAACCTAATTATTTCTAAAGAATAGCCCCATTAGGCAAAACTTATCTTTTAATAAAATTATAACATGAATTGGAATGTTCCTTTTTGTTGTAAAATTAATATCTCCCTATCATGTGAAGATATACAAATGCACAATGGGTGTAAATTTTATATCAAGGTGGTCAATATCAATAAATTCTAATAAAATTGTTTGCTTACCAAAATCACTTAAAGCAATGCCCAACTAAAGGCAGGAATTTTTTAATACCATAGACACTAACATTGTAACACTTGTCCTACCACTATCCTTATCAAACAATACACCCATCTTTATATTGCAACAAAATTAGAAATATAAACTTACTTTAAGATCTGTAAGGACATCATTTACTGTGCTTATCCAAAATGCTTTTACCATTTTCCAATTGATATTATGCTACCAATCTACCAAATTGGTAACAAAACTGGGATGAAAGAGTCATAGAATTGCTGAACCAATCTTACAGTTTAACAACTCAATTAAGATTTTCCCTTTCCTAAGAAAAATTTTATGGTATACAAGAGCAGTTTTCTTCAATAAATTAACAATAAAGTTTGAGAAGATATCTGGAGGTGAGTATCAACTTTTCATATTGTTCAACCAATTTTACAGTTTGATACTCACCTCCAGATATCTTCTCAAACTTTCCTGACTTACCTAGATCTGTAAGGACATCATTTAATATATCCCATTTATCATCTGATTCACATTGACCAATCAGATCAAACAATTTCCTGACTTACCTAGATCTGTAAGAACATCATTTAATATATCACATTTATCATCTGATTCACACTGACCAATCAGATCCAACAGTTTTCTGTCTTACAAAGATCTGTTAAGACATCATTTAATATATCCCATTTATCATCTGATTCACATTGACCAATCAGATCAAACAATTTCCTGACTTGCCTAGATCTGTTAAGACATCATTTAATATATCCCATTTATCATCTGATTCACACTGTCCAATCAGATCCAACAGTTTCCTGACTTACCTAGGTAGATCTGTTAAGACATCATTTAATATATCCCATTTATCATCTGATTCACACTGACCAATCAGATCAAACAATTTCCTGACTTACCTAGATCTGTAAGAACATCATTTAATATATCCCATTTATCATCTGATTCACAATGACCAATCAGATCAAACAATTTCCTGACTTGCCTAGATCTGTTAAGACATCATTTAATATATCCCATTTATCATCTGATTCACAATGACCAATCAGATCCAACAGTTTCCTGACTTACCTAGATCTGTTAAGACATCATTTAATATATCCCATTTATCATCTGATTCACACTGACCAATCAGATCAAACAGTTTCCTGACTTACCTAGATCTGTAAGAACATCATTTAATATATCCCATTTATCATCTGATTCACATTGACCAATCAGATCCAACAGTTTCCCTACTTACCAAGATCTGTAAGGACATCATTTAATATATCCCATTTATCATCTGATTCACACTGACCAATCAGATCCAACAGTTTCCAGACTTAACAAGATCTGTAAGGACATCATGTTATATATCCCATTTATCACCTGATTCACACTGACCAATCAGATCCAACAGTTTCTCGACTTGCCTAGATCTGTTAAGACATCATTTAATATATCCCATTTATCATCTGATTCACACTGACCAATCAGATCCAACAATTTCCTGACTTACCAAGATCTGTTAAGACATCATTTAATATATCCCATTTATCATCTGATTCACACTGACCAATCAGATCTGACAGTTTCCTGACTTAGCTAGATCTATAAGGACATCATTTAATATATCCCATTTATCATCTGATTCACACTGACCATTCAGATCCAACAGTTTCTTGACTTACATAGATCTGTAAGGACATCATTTGATATATCCCATTTATCATCTGATTCACACTGACCAATCAGAACCAACAGTTTCCTCACTTACCTTGATCTGTTAAGACATCATTTAATATATCCCATTTATCATCTGATTCACATTGACCAATCAGATCAAACAATTTCCTGACTTACTTAAATCTGTTAAGACATCATTTAATATACCCCATTTATCATCTGATTCACACTGACTAATCAGATCAAACAATTTCCTGACTTACCTAGATCTGTAAGGACACCATTTAATATATCCCATTTATCATCTGATTCACACTGACCAATCAGATCCAACAGTTTCCTGATTTACCAGATCTGTAAGGACATCATTTAATATATCCCATTTATCATCTGATTCACACTGACCAATCAGATCCAACAGTTTCCTGACTTACAAAGATCTGTAAGGACATCATTTAATATATCCCATTTATCATCTGATTCACATTGACCAATCAGATCCAACAGTTTCCCAACTTGCCTAGAACTGTTAAGACATCATTTAATATATATCCCATTTATCATCTAATTCACACTGACCAATCAGATCCAACAGTTTCCTGACTCACCTAGATCTGTTAAGACATCATTTAAAATATCCCATTTATCATCTGATTCACACTGACCAATCAGATCCAACAGTTTCCTCACTTACCTAGATCTGTTAAGACATCATTTAATATATCCCGTTTATCATCTGGTTCACACTGACCAATCCGATCCAAAAATTTCCTGACTTAACTAGATCTGTTAAGACATCATTTAATTTATCCCATCTATCATCTGATTCACACTCACCAATCAGATCCAACAATTTCCTGACTTACCTAGATCTGTTAAGACATCATTTAATATATCCCATTGATCATCTGATTCACACTGACCAATCAGATCCAACAATTTCCTGACTTACCTAGATCTGTAAGAACATCATTTAATATTTCCCATTTATCATCTGATTCACACTGACCAATCAGATCCAACAGTTTCTTGACTTACATAGATCTGTAAGGACATCATTTAATATATCCCATTTATCATCTGATTCACACCGACCAATCAGATCCAACAGTTTCCTCATTTACCTAGATCTGTTTACAGACATCATTGAATATTTCTTATTTATCATCTGATTCACACTGACCAATCAGATCCAACAGTTTCTTGACTTACATAGATCTGTTAAGACATCATTTAATATATCCAATTTATCATCTGATTCACAATGACAAATCAGATTTAACAGTTTCCTGACTAACCTAGATGTGTACCGACCTCATTTAATTTATCCAATTTATAATTTGATTCATATGGACCAATCAGATCTAACAGTTTCCTGACTTACCAAGATCTGTAAGGACATCATTTAATATTTCCCATTTATCATCTGATTCACACTGACCAATCACATTCAACAGTTTCCTGACTTACCTAGATCTGTAAAGACATCATTTAATATTTCCCATTTATCATCTGATTCACACTGACCAATCACATTCAACAGTTTCCTGATTTACCAAGATCTGTAAAGACATCATTTAATATATATCCCATTTATCATCTGATTCACACTGACCAATCAGATCCAACAGTTTCCTGACTTACCTAGATCTTTAAGGACATCATTTAATATATCCCATTTATTGCCTGATTCACGCAAAACAATTAGATCCAAAGATTTCGCAACTTACCTAGACCTGTTTAAAGACATCATTTAATATTTCCCATTTATCATCTGATTCACACTGAAAAATCATATTCAACATTTTCCTGACTAACCTAGATGTGTAAGGACCTCATTTAATTTATCCAATTTATAATTTGATTCATATGGACCAATCAGGTCTAACAGTTTCCTGACTTACCAAGATCTGTAAGGACATCATTTAATATTTCCCACTTATCACCTGATTCACACTGACATGTCATAACTTACAGTTTCCTGACTTACCTAGATCTGTTAAGACATCATTTAACATATCCCATTTATCATCTGATTCACACTGACCAATCAGATCCAACAGTTTCCTGACTTACCAAGATCTGTAAGGACATCATTTAATATTTCCCATTTATCATCTGTTTCACACTGACCAATCAGATCCAACAGTTTCCCCGACTTGCCTAGATCTGTTTAGACATCATTTAATATATCCCATTTATCATCTGATTCACACTGACCAATCAGATCCAACAATTTCCTGACTTACCTAGATCTGTTAAGACATCATTTAATATAT
>MJUU01001723.1:28844-72995 GCA_002080025.1 Modiolus philippinarum
GATCTGTTAAGACATCATTTAATATATCCCATTTATCATCTGATTCACACTGACCAATCAGATCAAACAATTTCCTGACTTACCTAGATCTGTTAAGAAATCATTCAATATTTCCCATTTATCATCTGATTCACAATGACCAATCAGATCCAACAGTTTCCTGACTTGCCTTGATCTGTTAAGACATCATTTAATATATCCCATTTATCATCTAATTCACACTGACCAATCAGATCCAACAATTTCCTGACTTACCTAGATCTGTAAGGACATCATTTAATATATCCCATTTATCATCTGATTCACACTGACCAATCAGATCCAACAGCTTCCTGACTTACCTAGATCTGTTAAGACATCATTTAATATATCCCATTTATCATCTAATTCACACTGACCAATCAGATCCAACAGTTTCCTGACTTACCTAGATCTGTTAAGACATCATTTAATATATCCAATTTATCATCTAATTCACACTGACCAATCAGATCCAACAATTTCCTGACTTACCTAGATCTGTTAAGACATCATTTAATATATCCCATTTATCATCTGATTCACACTGACCAATCAGATCTAACAGTTTCCCGACTTACCTAGATCTGTAAGGAAACCATTTAATATTTCCCATTTATCATTCTGATTCACACTGACCAATCAGATCCAACAGTTTTCTGACTTACCTAGATCTGTAAGGACATCATTTAATATATCCCATTTATCATCTGATTCACACTGACCAATCATATCCAACAGTTTCCTAACTTTGTCAGCCTCTGTATCCTTACTGAATTTTATGCCTTTTACTGCATCTTCAAGTACATGTATAACATTCCAAAATTATTGAAATAAAGGCTAAACATTATATCACCACAGCACTAAGTACTTGCGTACATTTTGTAAAGTAGATGACACAATTGACAATTTTTTTCCAACTCAGAAAAGCTTAAATCATAAGGAAGCCAAAGAAATAGGAAATTCTAATATCAGTATGTGGCATCTGATGGAAAAGCATGTTTTAAGTAGTGTATTTCGCAAAGGCATAAAGATGAAAAATAAAGTATGGAACTTTCAAAAACTTAAACCAATAAATAAGGCATTAACAAGGGCTCCTAGTAGCACAGGGAACCAAAAATGTTGCATAATTACTTAAATAAATCTGGGCCTCTTTAACAGCCACAAATGGCAATTGTATCACTTTCTAAAGTGTAAAACATAGGTAATCAATGATTACAGAGTTCACCTCATTATGGCACTTTGTCACAGTAACAAAATCTTGACTGGATGTTGACATCACATTTGCATGCCTAAGCAAGGTTACATGATCCTACCATGTAAAGTGACTGAGATCTGAACTTGCCTGAAAACTTGGACATAAATCACTCATGCGTAAAACATATAAGCCAAAGTGACCTACTTTTGCCTGGATGCTGATGTACCATCAGGGATGCATGCCTATGCAAGGTTACATGATCCTACCATGTAAAGTGACTGAGATATGAACTTGTCCAAAAACTTGGATGTAAATCAATCAAGCGGAAAATATAGGTCAAAGTGACCTAATTTTGTCTGGATGCTGATCTACCAACAGAGTTATATGCATATGCCAGGTTACATGATTGTACCATGTATAGTGACTAAGATCTGAACTCGTCCTAAAACTTAAATGTAAATCAATCAAGCAGAAAATATAGGTCAAGGTGTCCTAATTTTGCCTGGATGCTGATTCACCATCAGAGTTGCATGCATATGCAAGGTTGCATGATCCTACCATGTATTGTGACTGAGATCTGAACTCATCCGAAAACTTGAATGTAAATCAATCAGGCGTAAAATATAGGTCAAAGTGACCTAATTTTGCCTGGATGCTGACCTTCAATCAGAGATTCATGCATATGCAAGGTTACATGATCCTACCATGTATAGTGACTGAGATCTGAACTCGGACGTAAACTTGAATGTATGTCATTCAAGCGGAAAATATAGGTCAAAGTGACCTAATTTTGCCTGGATGCTGACCTACCATCAGAGATGCATACATATGCAAGGTTACATGATCCTACCATGTATAGTGACTGAAATCTGAACTCGGACGTAAACTTGAATGTAAGTCGTTCAAGCGGAAAATATAGGTCAAAGTGACCTAATTTTGCCTGGATGCTGACCTACCATCAGAGATGCATGCATATGCAAGGTTACATGATCCTACCATGTATAGTGACTGAGATCTCGGACGTTAACTTGAATGTAAGTCATTCAAGCTGAAAATATAGGTCAAAGTGACCTAATTTTGCCTGGATGCTGACCTACCATCAGAGATGCATGCATATGCAACGTTACATGATCCTACCATGTATAGTGACTGAGATCTGAACCCGGACGTAAACTTGAATGTAAGTCGTTCAAGCGGAAAATATAGGTCAGAGAGACCCAATTTTCTTGGAGGCTGTGAGATAGCCCAAGATGCACCTGCATACAAAGTTTGATGATCCTACCATGCATAGTTGCAGAGATATATGCCCAAATGCGGACGCGGACATAGACGTAGACGCGGACGCCGGGGGTACTCCAATAGTCCCCCTCAACTTTGTTGAGGCGAACTAAAAATGTGCAACCACCTAGGCTTTTTTTCTGTTGTATAACTATAACAGTATTGTAATTGAGTCAAATGTTTAACTATGTTCTGCACTGGCAGCCATGTTTTTTATCATATTGAAAATAAGCAATCTGTGTCAAGGACCTTTTATATAGTGCTTCCAAGTTTGGTTCCAGGGAGAAGATGAAAATGTGATTTTCACCTAGGGACCAATGTTTAACCATGTTCTGCATTGGCAGCTATGTTTTTAAAGGTAACAGGATCCAAATGAAATGAGCAATCTTTGAAATAGAACTTCCATACATCATTCCTGTAAAGTTTGATTGAATTTGCTTCAGTGGTTTCAGGAGTAGAAGATGGAAATACGCTTTTCCCATAGGGTCTTATGCTAAAACTATGTTCTGCACTGGCCACCATGTTTTCTATCAGAGATCCGAATGAAATGAGCAATCTTTGTAAAGGACTTTCCATACAACAATCCTGTAAAATTTGTTTGAATTTGCTACAGTGGTTTCGAAGGAGAAAGTGAAAATGTGAAAAGCTAATGAAGATGGATGATGGACACCAAGTGATAGCAATAGGCTAATCGCTCACTCTGACCCTTCTGGTCAGTCTTATTTTCGAGTATGTTAATAGACCTCAATGTTATATAGCCCAATGTGGCAGAGGAGAAAATCTTTGAATTCATTCTTCAGTAAGGTTCTTCGTGTAACTGTTCCCCACTGGTGGCAATCTTAGATAATGATCACAACCTTTAAAAGGGAGCATCCAAGAACTATTGTGACTTAAGGAGGCTCACTCCTGATGTTGTTTATATCAAGGATTTCTTGAAACCTATTTAAATATATAAGCATTGTAGACTAAAGGGGAAAAAAGAAATATATAGGTCTGTGATCTTTTTACCGAGATACAAGTCATTAAAAAATTTGGCGGGAAATGGATTTCTCTGGATTTTCCCTTGATTTAACATTACCCGGTACAATTATTTTTTGTCTTAAAGCTAAGAAGTTATATCAAGAATTTTATGAAATCTTGTCATGTGTCTAAATTTGACCTATACAACATATTCATGATACAGGTATAAAAAGTGGGGGTCCCTGTGAAAAATTGAAGCCATTGAACTGCACAAAACCAAAGGACTTCTGAAATCTGACACAAATTCAAAAATGTGGTGAGTGAGTCTTCTTAATTTAGTTTCAATTATTTCAGGGGTTTGAGAGGAGAACTTTGAACGCATTTCCCTAATGGTCCTGTGTTAAACTAGAGCTGTCGCGGAGGGATAAGGGATACATATGTTCCATGGTGACAACCATCTTGGATCTGGTGTGGACGTACTGGACACCTTTTTCAACAAAGGACAATTTTGACCAAGATTGGTTCCAATAGGATAAATTGTTTCAGAGAAGATCTTTGTATATGTTTTCCAGCTGGATTTAATGTAAAGTTCTAATTAGCGGCCATCTTAGAGGAGCCAAAGACATCCCAAAAGCATGTTTTTAAATGTACAACCCAGGACTATTGTGACCAAGTTTATCTCTAATTGGCTCAGTAACTTCAGAAGAAGATCTCTGTATGCTTTCCCATTGGGTCCAGTGTTAAACTATGTTCCAAATTGAGGGCCATCTTGGATATAATGCAGGCTTGCTCAACATAATTTTCAAGGAGAGCCAATGAAGGACAGTGAAAAGGTTTGGTTCTAATTGGCCAAGTAGTTCAGAGGAGAAGAACTTTGAATGTGTTTTTCCAATAGGGTCCAATGTTAAACTAAGTTCTGTGTTGGTGGACATCTTGGATGAGGTGCAGACTTTCGACAATTTTTTTAAAGAGGACCAACGACAGTAGTGACCAAATGTGGTTCCTATTAGCAAGGCAGTTTCAAAAGAGAAGATCTCTAAATAAACAAAAAATTGAGTCCAATGTTAAACATAGTTCCATGCTAGCCACCATCGTGGATGAGGTGAATATGTAACGGTTTATAGTATCCGCCATGAAATAAGTTCCATGCTAAATAGTTCCATGCTAGCCACCATCGTGGATGAGGTGAATATGTGACGGTTTATAGTATCCGCCATGAAATAAGTTCCAAAGGAACATATTTCATAGCTCACCTGGTGAAATAATCTCCAGTTGGAAAGTATTTACTGCTCATCTGGTGAAATAATTTCCAGACGGAATAAATCTCATAGATATATCAATATCATTTGTTCCATTTGGAGCTTATTTCACAGGATACTATTTTGCCTTACAAAGGCAGGTCATACAACTTCAATTGTGAAGATTGAATATAATCCTTCACATGCTGAACATTTTTGCATTTAAAGCTTAACTATTTGACCAATAAAGGGTAATAACTCTTATAAAGACTTCAAAATTTACAGGTGGGTAGATCTTGATATTTGCTGAACCTTTTTGCAATATTCAAAGTTGACCTCTTTCTGTTGTAGTTTCTGGGATAAAAAAATACAAAATATTAAAAATTTTATGAAAAAGGGTAATACAGTACAGACAGAGTCATATGATGATAAATGTCCCTGTCGTACATGTCCCAAACCCAAAATCGGACAATTTTATGAGGGGTCATAAAATTGTCCTTCTGCTTTACTGATTTTAATTAGGGTCTAGGTGATCAGTTTTATTACTTGTTTTAAATCTTTTTCATATATTTAATTTGTAAAAAATACAAATTATTTTTCAAAAAATCAAAAGAAAAAAATATTAATAACATTTTTTTAACATAAGATACATAGTAATACAAGAAATTTCTCACTATTTAACCATTTTTTCGATGGATTATTTGCAGATACTTGTCTACTTATTTATTTATTTTATTTTTTTTTTTTGTATCAAAAAATTAAAAGCAATTTTTACATAGAAAATATAAATATTCACTTGAAATTTTCAAAGTTATAAAAGTTAAACACATAATTGTTAGGCGTGTATTTAATGTTAATGCATTTTTGAAAATTTGAAATTCAAAATCAAAACTAATACCAAATTTTTGTTAATTTAAATATTAGATTTATTTAAATTTTTTTTTTGTTCATTATAATTATATTTAGGCGCAGAACAAATTCTGCGGCTTATGCTGTCGCATAGGACGATGAGGGCCAGAAATCCACCAGGTTAAATAACACCCAATATATTTCATTCTTAGAATTCATGGATTCCTTGCATACGCACTCTTGAATGCAAAAATTACAAACAAACAGATTATATTTTCTAAATCAGTATCAAAATTACCACAATTAAAATGTTGTATTATTGTATATTTCACTCCACCATTTGGGACTATATTAGTAGATAATGCTATGAAGCCACGGAAGCATAATAATCAATGCGGATAAATAATGAAATAGTTCTAATCATACCACGTGTATATATTATATAAATACTATGACTTCATCAGTTAATCGGTCGTGTGTAACAGATATTGCTGTACATTCATCAATTAATCAGTTGTGTGTAACATCACAATTGCAATAAAATGATATACATGTACATCTTACTCCAACATGGGATAAGGCATTTCCACCGTGGAAAGACCAACGCGTCTGTCACTCAACCTTGAATTTAATCGACGACTGAGAGTTTTGATTACAC
Organism: Modiolus philippinarum; assembly: GCA_002080025.1. Taxonomy (NCBI): domain Eukaryota; kingdom Metazoa; phylum Mollusca; class Bivalvia; order Mytilida; family Modiolidae; genus Modiolus; species Modiolus philippinarum. The sequence continues at coordinate 35,044 of MJUU01001723.1, forward strand.
AAGTGCATTTTTTTTCAGACTAATTGTAAACAGATAGCATGTAATTCGTGTTTTTATTGACAAAAATTCAACTTGTTATTTACCACAATATTTCAACGCATACTTGTGCCACTTTGTATGAAAATACAACTTGTGTATATAATGCATTTTTGGCTGATGTGTAAAGGCTTTATAGGGCCAATTGCCCAAATTAATCGCAATTTTTCTTTTCGAGTGCAATGAAAGATACAAAACAATATTTCGAAGTATGTTATTCACGGTGCAGATATTGTCAAACTTGAAATACAATCCAAAATTTGCATGTAGCTTTAAGGTTTTTCATTGTCGGCATTCACATTTTCATTCAATCTTTTAAATAATCATTAACTGACCCTTTATCGTGAAATGAAATGTATATTCCGCTCATTTGGTTCTTCACATTAAAAACTAGCTTCATTTTAAAAATAAAATCAAATGAAAATTTTTTTGATTATTTCTTAAATTGTCATTTTCCGTGTTTGTTTTGTGCACCTTGTATATGATCATACTTAAAAGTTAGTTGCAGATGTCACAAATCATGCATTTTGAAAATTTAGACAGCTTGTAGTTAATTCAGTATTCAGGGATATTGATTAATTATTGGCCTTAATATGTGTAAGGCATTTGGGTTCATTGAAATTTAGCATGCATCATTAGAAAAAGACATCATGCCGAAACGAGTGATTTCAAATTCGTCCGGAACATATTATCAATATACTTTCTTGCATGATTAGATCAGCTGGGGATTCGGACAGTCAATTGAATTAGCTGCATGGGCTAGCAGTACATTAAAATTGTATTTCCAAAAACAGTGAATTAAGGATCCATGTTACTCTAAAAAGTTGAAATGATAAGATTTTAATTTCTTGGTATTTTTCTGTGAAAATGGTTAAACGTCTTTCTTTATTTTGGTCTTATATCAAATAAAATTCAACAGTTACGTAAAATACCTAATTGGCGTAAAGTAAAATGCCATAAGAACAATATTGAGTTGATTTTACTACAATTGAACCTAACTAAATTAACAGTTGGAAGGAAAAGTAATCTTAATAATCTTAACCTATAAATGATATAATGAAATGTAAGTGAACCATTTGCATGTGAATGAGTGTCTCGACATGATATATGTGTACATGATATAAATGATGCAAAGATGGCTTTGCAGCACAATAAACATCTATACATGTATAAATCCAAACGATATAATGACCACTCTCCTCAATGCTAGTGACTTTAAAATGGACAGCAAAGCGCTTAAACATAAAGCATAACAAATTTTTTGATTGAAAAAGTGAATTTCAACGACGAGCAATATGCATTTACACATAAATTATCTTTGGTCACAGTGATTGTCTTCGATACTAAAACATCCAAAGCTGAGAATTTTACGTCAGTTTGACTTGCATTTTCCAGATACTAGATAAGTAGACCCGATCTTGAATTACCGATATATTTAAGCTAATTAATATAGCTTCAGCTGAATAGTATACTTGCTTGTCAACAGAGCGAAAACTTACACAACAAGGGTATGTTCAGTCACTGTTGCAATTGTCTCTACAGAAGTTTTACGGTCGTTACCATGATTTGACAGACTGTTACAATGTTTCTATTTCACATATGAGAATAGATATCTTTGCGTAGAGTTGATTACTGGACTGACAAACACCGACTGTGACAATACCGGACTTTTCACATTTGCAGTGTGACGGGTGCCACGCGTGGAGCAGATCATACTTACCATTCCAGAACACCTTATGATACCTCAGTTTTTGTAGGGGTTCACACTGTAAGTGCCTTAGTTTTGTGTCGTTTTTGTTTTCTTTTTAGATTATTTGTTTTGTCTTTGTCCTGCTGTCTGAATGCGTGTTGGATATGATTTGCCGAGATTTTTTATTTTTGATTTTGGAATTCCCCCTTTAATCAGTCTTGCTTCGGTATTCGTTTGCAGTGCTAACTTGGGTTAAGAGACTTGTTTATGTAAAGATCTGATATAAGATGTGTTAGTTCGTCTACAAAAGCTTCGATTTAGAACCCCGGTGCAGAGTTTTCCATAGATATCTGGAATGTATGATGTATTAAAATATTAATGATAAGCTATGTCTATAAAATTAAGTTGCTGTGTTTAAAGCTAGCAACTGTCCACTATAATATCCATGTCTGTAGAAAATGAACACACCAAAAAGTCATTGGAGGAAGCTTCAACTAAATAAAATAAAATTGCTTCAAAATTTTTCTGATAATACTTCCTTGAATTCAAACGGCTATCTAATCAAATCTCCAAAATAGGTCTGATCAAAGCTGTATATTAGACTTACTGCAGACAAAATTACAAATATGTATAGTCAAAAATAATATTTACATCTATCATGTTCTTTCAAAGTCACCAAAAATACAAAAAAAAAAACATTATATATTTCAAAGATATGCTAACCTATGCTAACTGATTCTGCGACTAAACAGTACTTCAGTACTTTGATAAGATATCATACACTAGTAACAGTTCAGGCCAAGTTTAGTTGAATTTGGCTCAGTTGTTTTATATGAGATTTTTTTAAAAAGTTATAAATGACAGATGACAGACAAGGACAGATCAAGTCAGACAGCCACCAAGTCATGACAGTCATATTTTTTAAAACGTTTATGACAAATGACATACAAGGACAGAGCCAGACAGCCAAAAAGTTATGACAGTCATAGCAATAGCTCACTCAGATGGCCTATTAGTGATAAATAGTGATAAATTAAGAGGATAGGAATGGGGGTATCCTGATGACGGTTAACAGTTAAAAATGTATGGGTATTTCCTTGGAACACATGTGTCGTCTGCACTATATATATTCAAGAATTCCTGTTTTGTTATATAACGACAAAGTCCAAAGATAATCAGAAACAAGATGTGTTTGTGAAACACTACATACGCCCCCAGATTCTACAGAAAAATATATGAAAATATCCAATTTTACCCCTTTTTGACCCCTATGACCTTGACCTTTGACCCTATTTTTTGCATATTTATGTTCCTCTTGACAAGACCTATACACTTGCCAAGTATTAAAAGTCTATCTTACATAGTTCAAAAGTTGTTTATTACCATAAAAACACCCAATTTAACCCCTTTATTCTAGAACAGATGAAGCCCCTTTGGGCCCCTTGTTTATTGAAATGGTTTTAATTGTTAAAAGTATCTGTTTAAACATGCTTTAAGAAACTTACAGAAAAATACTGCATCAAGATATGACAAAAAATTGAAAAATTCATTTTTTTCCATTTGTCCCCCTTTGGGCCTCTTGTTTCTCAAAAACGGTAAATGCTACCTCAAATCTGTTGACATAATGCAGTTACGCAATTTTATTAGCAATAACATAAAACAAACCCCGTCTCAATACGATAAATAATAAGGATTCTACAGTCAAATATGTGAAAACAGCCAAATTCACCCCTTTTTGACCTCTGTGACCTTGACCTTTGACCTGACCTAATTTTTTTTTGCATAGTTATGTTCCTCTTGACTTGACCTATACACATGCCAAGTATCAAAAGTCTACCTTATATAGTTCAAAAGTTAAAGCCAAGGTTCAAGTTTCGGACGCACAGACAAAGACAAACAGACAGACAGGACAAAAACAATATGCCCCCCGATCCTCGATCTGGGGCCATAAAAATCAAAATGCATGGGCACATCTTCAATATATATTGAAGCATTCTGCAAGTTTGGTTGGAAAGTACCAAGCGGTTTATGAGGAGTTGCAGATAATGGAGGCATACCCTAAAGACTCCAATGAGCTAAAATGAAGAAGTAAGAAAATCTGAAAAAAATCGAAATAACCAGTAATGAAAAACTAAATGCATGGTACACATCTGCATTATATATTTGATTGGAAAGTACAAAGCGGTCTAGGTGGAGTTGCAGATAATGGAGGTATACCAATGACACCAAAAAGCTAAAATGACAAAGTCCAAAAATAACTAGGAAGTCTGAAAAATAAAAATAAATGAAAAACAAAATGCAAGGTGCACATCTGCAATATATATTGCAGCATTCTTGAAAGTTTGGTTGCAAAGTACCAGGCACTCAAGGTTTACCCTATGACACCAATGAGCTAAAATGACAAAGTCCATGAATAGCTTCAAAATCTGGAAAAAACAAATGTAAAGAAAAACTAAATGCATGATGCACATCTACAATATGTACTGAAGCATTTCTGCAAGTTTTGTTGGAAAGTACCCAGCGGATATAATGGTAAAAATTTTGGAGCCATTTGTAGACACTCCTGACAGACAGACAGACGGATAGATGGACAGACGGTAGATATTTCTACCAAAATTTGTTTTGAGGAATGACGATTTTTTATCTCCAAATAATGATAACGGGAGCAGGGTGGCCGAGTGGTTAAGGTGCTGGACTTTAGATCACGAGGCCTGACACAGCTGTGAGGGTTCGATCCTCACACATGTCATTGGTTCCAGGTACCTACCCTAGCTCGAGGGTTTCAACGATTTTCCACAATGGAATATCAGGCTTTCCTCCCTCACAAACCTGGAGATTGCGCCAGAACAGCGTCAGTGCCAACAGGTCGAAAAATCTCGCCGTCGGTTAAACAGGTTGGGGACAATACCCCATTTGGGGTATAATACCTCACTTGGGGTATAATACCCCAAACAGGGTATAATTTTACAGTTCTTAAGTCACTTATTTCTGAATTTCGACTCTTTACTCAAAAGGGCAACAGTTTATATCAATAGCAATATTTTTCACAAAATACACAAATTCAAATTTTTAGTTAGTTAGAAAGTTATGTGCCCATGTAAAACGCAAATTTCAAGAGGCCATTCATTTTTGCTTTGTTTAATATAGCTAAATAATTTCTTTTGAAAAATTGTTGCTATTGATATAAACTGTTGCCCTTTTGAGTAAAAAGTCAAAATTCAGAAATAAGTGATTTTATCACAGTATAATTATACCCTGTTTGGGGTATTATGCCCCAAGTGAGATATTATACCCTAAGGGGGTATTGTCCCCAACCTGTTAAAAAGCTCGTGTAGAGCTTATGTTAATTGTTAAGTTGTGTTCACCGACGTTAAATAAAACTTACCTTTACCTTTACCTATAATGGTACAAAATTCAAGTAATTTCACGAATCATGCTAATATATTTTTGATGATTAATGGTAAAATTTTGACCCATTTGACGTTAACGATAGCCAATAAGACGTGTTTGACTGTTAACAATAAAGGCCTAAAAGGGCATATATCCTTTAATCAAACTTTGTAAAATAACTACAGACATGTGCAAACACTAGAGTTACAATGTACCCGTACAAAAAGCCACCTGAAGAGAAAATCGACAGCACAGAAGAGATAATTGGTGCCCTTAGACCATAAGATTGAGGATTGTCTTTGGTTAGGCCCTATCAAGTTAATTTGTAGATTCTCATCCACCTGAAACGAAAAATCTGGAGGGTTTTATTTTATATTTTTTACTGATTTTCACTAAAATTGATAGGAATTTAAAGAAAATTTCTGAATAATTGAAAATAAAAAAAAAATGAGCCTAGAAAAAATGGGGCGGGTGGGGATGAGAATCTAATTTGATGTGGCCTTATATAATTTGAGTTTGGGATGAATAAAGGATTGATTGCTGCCTGCTTCTGTTTTATTTAGTTATCAGAAATAATCAGTTGTTTATCGATGATGCAATCGGGTATGCTTCAGTATTAACATTTAACTATAGTCATTAAAACCGAAAGTAGAATTTGTTTTGTGTACAGTGTTTCAAAAATTTAATACTATTATAAAAGGTTAATGTTCATAGGACTTCATACCTTCATTCAATATTTTCTTCAGTTTAGCAGAGGAAGTCAACTCAGTTGACCTCAATACCTGTGTCAACAATGGACAATATATCGCTAAGTTAGACATGCAGCCTCTTTGAACGCCCGCCATTTTATCTCCAGTTGCAATTTCTGAAAATCGAAATATGGGACTTCCCCAAATCTAAAAATAGATGTCTTGGATGCTATCAGGAAGTTAAGAAAAAATCCATGCCACATATCATTATCTTCGAGTACTTGCTAAATTCTGAATAGAATTTTTCCATTAATAAAAGAATTATTATGATCACCGAAGGTTTCAAAATCGTTTCCAAGTTACATGGTTGCAGATATATCTACAATTTTAATGAAGATTCAATCTAGATTTTTTTAAGGGAGTACGGGTGTCAGAAATTCTGACCTTTTGTTTTGAAGAGCACTACTAATGGAACAACTTGAGCAAAAAATTTTGAAAATTCATGTAGGAATACATCAAAATTTTGGCGGGAAAGGGATCTGTTCTGTTTCTTTATATCCCTCCACTATCTGGAGAACACACAGTAATTTGTGTTATTTAGTGTCAGTCCGGTAAATATATCTCGAATCCAGTGGTTGGTGCTCAATCCATTGAAGCAAGTACTCGTAGATAAAGGTTAAAATAGCTCAATATCACTAAAAGGTAAAATCTAGAGACGAGCACTCTGTAGGATAAAGTGAGGTCAAGTCCATCAAATACAACTCAAAAAGTAGACAGTTTTCTTAATGGTTAACTGGAGTCACACTCTATAAACAAAAGTCAAAAACTTAGTTTCTCTACTTCCTATATTGAAGGATATTACATCTTGCCACATGCAAAGCATATAGGGCCAATCCTCTACTTATATTTTTTATATCTACGTACAGTTTATATGGTATACATGGAAGAGCAGTGCAATCCAAGATTAATTGGGTTAAGTTGCTAGTATTGTTAAACAAAGCAGAACATTCAGTTGTATCTATGGAGCCATAAAGCAGATGATGCAGTAAGTCTATAAATTTCTGACGGATTGTACTGAGACATTCACAATGAACTACAAGTTCACGATCTTCTAAAACAATCTGGTTTAACTTCATATTGATTAAATTTGTGACGATTAGACTGTCGTATATAGGTACCAAGAAGCACTCTTGCCTTAATAGTTGCTTTAGAAATAGATATTTTCTCCGTGACAGCCTGCAGCTTCCCAAAGTAAATAGCCAAAACAAAATGATCCAGTATTCAGATATTCCAAAGTACTTTTGGTATTTGCTTCACAAAGTAATTTCTTTTCCCAGTATCTGTGAACAGCCTTATAAACAGTGGTTTTCCATGTATATCTTCCTGGAGGATTATCCAACAGGTCGTGCGGTGAAGGCAGATCGTACTGCTTCAGAATTTCAGTAACTAGTATAAACCAACTATAGAAATTATTTGTTTTAACTGCTAACTGTCTATGCGCCAATTCACCAATTCTCTCTAGAGTTTTCCTTCAATTTGCATTAGATGTTTATAAGCCTTTAAACATATGAAATTATAATTGTAAGCTGATTAAATTTTTATACACAGTCTATTTTATGTATTTTAAGGTGACTTATGACCAGGAAATGCGATCCATGTGCAAAAAAGTTTAGCACTGTTTGAATGGATAAACCCGACGATATAGAAGGCTTCTGAAATCTGAGGCTCGTACTCCCTTAAAGAAAATTACAGTCCTAGTTTTAAATCAGCCCTTTTTGGCAAGGGAAAAATAATTGAAAACGTGTAAAAGTACATCGGTTATCTGAGAACTGGAAATAATAAGTAGTCAGGCAGTGGGCGGCACATAAAAACTTTAATTGGGTTCTGTATTTTTTGGCTTAGGTGCACAGGTATTGCTTCATATATGAAAATAAAACAAAAAACCCTCCCCTAACAAGTAGGTAGCGGAGGGGTTATTATTTTATTTTCATATATGAAACAAATGCCTGTTCTTATGTGTATTAATTTGGTCATAAAAGCCAGAGACATATAATGATATGTCTCAGTAAAAGCACATAGCAGAAAGTTTTTACATTCGCACATATGTTATGTCTTGACTAATTTTTGACTGGTCATATGAAGAAAAAAATGGCGGGAAAATTTTCGCGTACTTTTCACTGTGTAATGTAACTAAGTTTTGGACGCTGATAACTCACAAAGGCAAAATACTACATGACTTTTATCTATTAAAATTACGATTTCTTGGTTAGTTTTATAAAACATAAATACTTTGCGTTTTTTTCCCTCAATGTGCCGCCGCACCCAATGCACTGGCCTGTTTCTTCGACGGACTGGTACTTAAAATCACCCCTTTTCCCCCTCTCTTGAACCTGGGACTAATATAACAGGGATTTGAAACATTCACATTTCTTACAATTTCGGGTGTCTCGGCAGATTTACCTGTAAATCGTCATATTTATTAGCATTTCTCTGTTGAAACATATGAAACTTTTAGTACACTTAACAGCTACATTTTCCACCGATCTTAATACAAAGTACACCATTCTATAGAAAAAAGATTGCTGAAAATCATAGTATATTTTTTGTAAAATAAATTTATTCCAAAGTACACAAATTTTGCTCTAAAACTTGGATAATTTTTGATTTTTTTTAAATATACCGCGAAATTTTACACTTCATGGCGTTTTTTTTTCAGTACACTTTCTATTTTCCTCAAAATATTTAATGCTACAAAATTTATATGATTGAAAAGATGAAACTTCGATGCGAATCATGGTATATTTTTCTTTTAATTTAGTTGAAAATTTAGTTTTTAAAATACACAGGGAAAAGTTTTGTGTTTGAACTCCAAAATTTATTTCTAAAAATTGCATGATCGTGGTCATATCAGTCAAAATTTATCAGCACTGCAAATTTTTTTTCCTGCATAAATTATATATGGCTATAATACGACAGCTTATTCGTGCCAAGTAGAAGAAAAAAAAATGTAATAAAAATCGTTAAAACGATTTTAAAAATCGTTAAAACGATTTTAAAAATCGTTTGCACGGTTTTTTAAAATCGTTAGAACAATTTTTAAAATCGTTAGAACGATTTTTAAAATCGTTTGTACGATTTTTTTTAAATTCGTTTGTACGATTTTGATTTCGTTTGTACGATTTAAAAATCGTTAGTACGATTTTAAAAATCGTTAGTACAATTTTAAAAATCGTTTACACGATTTTTTAAAGTCGTTTGTACGATTTTAAAATCGTTTAAACGATTTTTTTAATTCGTTTGTACGATTTTAAAATCGTTTAAACGATTTTTTATTCGTTTGTACGATTATAAAATCGTTTGAATGATTATTCAAAATCGTTTGTACGATTTTAAAATCGTTTGTACGATTTTAAAAATCGTTAATACGGTTTTTTTAAAGTCGTTTGTACGATTTTTAAATTCGTTTATACGGTTATAAAAATAGTTTGTACGATTTCTAAAAATAGCTATTTGATTGTATAGAGGCTTATTTATGACATTTCTGCATTCGTGAAGTTAATAAGCTGTCCAGATAATGATGTCCATATACAGACATAGTAATTTCTAGGGAGAATGATTGAAAGTGTATTTTCGCTTATTGGCAAGTCCCATTAGCAAGCTTAAACATATTAAAATGAATAGAGACAATGTTCGGTAACGAGTTGAAGTTCGAAAGATACATATTACATTTCCAGGTCATACGACTATTGACGTTTAGTACATCATCTTTTTCTGCCTGAATTCAAGCAGCTAGGGAGTCAAGACGAAGAGAATGTTCATTAGTCTTCTAATTCTTTTTCAAGGAAGAATTTGCATATGTCTCATGCATATGCTTGTTCCAGTCGGTATCGCCGGTGAAGTCGTGCAGAAGGTCGGTGTTGTATGGACGAAAACAGATCAATGGGTGTTCCACGGAACACATGTGTCGCCTGCACTATATATATATTCAAGAAATATAGATTACACCACAAGATTCCGTTCATTACCATATTTTATCCACTAGAGATAGTTAAATTTTAAAATTTTAATTGCGAGGCTTGCCGAGCATTTTCAAAATTTTTAAATTTAACTATCGAGAGTGGATAAAATATGGTAATAATCGGGATAAAGTGGTGTAATCTTTTTCTCTAATGATCAATGATAAACACCGAGAATTGTATTCCGAATAGATTTGGCGGGAAATAGCACGGAGCTTTATTCAACATACGTTGAATAAAGAAAATTTATCTAACGGGTCAAAACCGGTTTAAACTTGACATATCATTAGAGAATTAATGTTTTGTTACAGAATGACAAAATCCAACAAAAGCATGAAAAATATTAATAAAGCAGAACAAAATACACTGTGAACACCTGAAATGTTTATTAAAGCCTTCCTGCAAGTTTGATTGAAAAGTAAAAAGCAGTTTGAAGGAGTTGCAGATATGGAAAGCATACCCCAAAGACTCCATAACCTAAAATGACAAAATCAAAAGATAGCTAGAAAACTTCAAGAATATGTATTAAATAAAACAAAATGCATGGTGCACATCTGCAATATATATTGACGCATTCCTGCAGGTTTGGTTTGAAAGTACCCAGTGGTCTAGGAGGAGTTGCGGATAACGGAAGCAAACCCTAAGACTCCAATAAGCTAAAATTACAAAGTCCAAAGATAGCAAGAACATCTGAAAAAATACAAATAAAAGAAAACAAAAATACATGGTGCACATCTGTAATATATATTGAAGCATTCCTGCAAGTTGGGTTAGAAAGTAGCCAGCGGTCTGGGAGGAGTTGTGGATAATGGAGGCAAACCCTACGAGTAAGACTCCAATAAGCTAAAATGACAAAGTCCAAATAAAGCCATAAAATTAAAAAAAAAAGTAAGAAAAATCCTTGGTGCACATCTACAATATATACTGAAGAATTCCTGCAAGTTTGGTTGGAAAGTACCAAGCGTTTTAGGAGGAGATGCAGGTGTTAAAAATTTTGGAGTCATACAGACGGACGGACGGACAGACGGACGGACAGACGGACGCAAGACGGATAGTGATCCCTATGTGTCGATCCTGCACTAAGTGCAGGCGACACAAAAATATCTAAAATTTAGAAATTCTGTTAACTTTGGATTCCCCTCACCTCTCCTAGGTGATAAGGGCGTTACTTTTTGTCCTCTTTGTTATTCGTTCACACCAGTGATGTCGTTTTGGGATTTGAAAATGTTTGATTTTATATTCACCGAGGACATATTAGATGTCGAAATGGTTATCTGCAGGATTAGGGGGACGGCCATTTGATTTTCAGAGGGAGGCTTGTGCGAGTTTGTGTGTGTGTGTTTTTTTTTTGCCACTGGAATGATGTTTCTGATAGTAGACAGTTAGTATCCGACGTAAGCACAAGGCTGGCATTGCTGTTCAGTACTTTCAAAAGTAACAATGACTTAAGTTTTGAAAAACTAATTTCGTACATAATTGAGGGAACAATAGACAAAAATTGTAACAATTTCGACCTGAACCTCCTATTTGAAGGCTTGATCCGCCGATGAAGGTTAATTAATTTCTATAATGAACAGCTTTTTCGCTGCTTTTTGTGTATGGAAGTTTCGTTTATTATGCAGCAACGACTCCACGTAAAATATAAATAATGCAGCCTATTACCACTTGGATGGAAGTGCGTATCGAGAATTTCCTTATTTACGTGAATGGCATTTAATTTATATAGATGCGACTCGATTAAGTGCCTTATTGTCATCCATTTGCACTTTTATGCAGTCAATCTGTTATTGACGCCAATAAGGCATTTAAGGGAGTCGCATCTATAGAAATTAAATGCCATTCGCGCAAATAAGGAAATTTTCGATACGTACTTCGACTCCAGTGTATTACTATATATAGTTATAGCCAGTCACAAGCATTGTGAAATGCCTTTAAGAAAACGAAGAGGTGAAAATGAGTTTGTGTCAAACAATTGGTCTTTTTTTCTATTTTATCTCACTATCACCACCACCCTGCAGCAGTAGCAGCAATTATACCTCGTATCTGGCGTAGCAGCATCAATATAGTGAAATGAGTACACGAGCACTGTCAAGATATACTCTTGAGTTGTAAAATCATAATTATAACCAAGTAATAAGCAGGATTAATGAATAACGAGTTATCACCACTACCTAACAATAAACGCTAACCTGACAGAAAACCCCCCATTGGGTTATAGAACCAGATGCTCACACGTGAGCCTGTTTTCTCACGTGGTGGCTATTGATCAAATAAGATTTTCCGACAGAGTTAAATGATTGATCTGAGGTGACAGCCAACTGTTAGTAAAATCATTCATCTGGTAGATTACTGTCATGTTAAAATACCTAGTTAATATCAATTATGAAACGGATTTCAAGAATAACCAATTTACAACATTTTCCCATAGGGTTCTAAGTTAAACTATAGTCCCCGGTGACGGGCATCTTTTATATCTGATTCGTACAAATATATAAAATTTGGAAGATGACCTTTTATTTACCATGCCTAGTTGATATCAACTTGATATGTGGAACGGTTTTCAAGAATAAGCAATTTGCAACATTTTCCCATAGGAAAAAACTAAGATCTGCATTGGCAGCCATCTTGGATTTGTGATCGTCACTAAAGTCATAAATATGTTCAATGGCCATCATGTTACAATGTTACCATGCCTTATTGATATCTACTTGCTGTAGAAACCGTTTTCAAAAATTAACAATATGTTCGCATGATTACTTTCCCTAGTGACCGCCATTTTGGATTTGTGAATGGTACAAATAATAAAATTACCAAGCCTTGTTAATATCAACTTATATATAAAACAGTTTTCAATAATTTAGCAATTCACAACATTTTCCCGTAGGGTGCAAAGTTAAACTAAAATTGCAGGGGTGTCCATCTTGGACTCATGATCGATACTAAATAAAAATCATATATTTTCTTGATGACCAACGTGTCACCATGCCTAGTTAATATCAACTTGATGTAGGAAACGGTTTTCAAGAATTAACAATAATTTACAATATTTTCCCATAGGAGTGAACTATGTTCCACGGCAGCGGCCATCTCGGAGGGGGTGCGGAGATGTCAGACATATGTAGAGATTGTAGTTCTAAATAAGATGAAACCTTTTGCTATTGAAACTTGACCTTTATCTCATAGCGGTTTTGAAAGATAAGGTGAAAATGTGAAAAAGAAATAGAAAATTTTACCAATAAAGTGCAGTAACTCCTATATGGCTTTCAGATATTCCTCCAAACTTCAAGGTTGGTAGAATCGTGACATGCTGAATTTTCTTGCAATTTAAAGTTAACCTCTATCTCTTATAATTTTTCTTATAAAAAATGAAATATAATAAAATTTTGAAAATTATACGGAAAAAGGGCAGTAACTCCAAGAAGGGTTTACGTATTTCTTTAAGGTTGCAGGGAGGGTAGATCTTACCATGCTGATAATTTTACCCTCGTCAGATTTTTTATATCTGTAACGCTTTTCCAATTATTTGAAAAAAAAACACAGTAATTTTCCCTTATCTGAGGGGCGGACAGGGGGTGTCTATCTCCTTTCTCCCGACCCTTGCTCCCTTTTCTCGTCCCTTATCTCCTTTTTCCCGTCCCTTCTTTCTTATCTCCAGTCCCCCTTTTCCCGGCCCCCTTTAATTTTTTCTCCTTTCTACCTTTCTAGCCCCTTTTCTTCCTTCTTCCGTCTCCTTTCTTCGTTCTCTCGCCCCTCTTTTCTGTCTCAAGACATCTTTCTCCTTTCTCCAGGTCTCCCTTAACCTTGTCCACCCCCTCTTATGTTCTGTCTAGAGTAACAGCGGCCATGTTGTTTGATCAACGGACTAATCGAACACAATTTTGAAACTGCATACCCTGGTGATGATTCAGGCCAAATTTGGTTACAATTGGCCTGGCAGTTTCAGAGAAAATTTAAACGACCGTGTCTCTCAGTCGCCAGACTGCCATTCTGCTGACTAGCTATGGTTAGAAGTGGGAATTAGAACGCACAGAAAGTTTCGCATATATAAGTAATGTTAGAGACCGACTACATTGAATACAGATGGACTGCATTCCCGAAAGCCCGTTGGAGTGATTGAAACCTTCGAGTGAAAATTTTGATTTACGCCCAGATACATTCAAACCTGGACGTCAATGCAGTACAATCCCTGGAAATGATTATTATAACCCGTAAAAGCGGTAGGTACATAATGGAGATGTTCGTCCGTCTGTGCGTCCGTCCGTTCGTTCGTTTGTCTGTCTTTCATACATTTTTTGTCATATTTGGTCTGAAGCTTGATTATGATGAGTTGTAAAGTGTAAGCTATTTTCAGGTCTATTGTGTTATTTATTTCAGTTTGCCGATATGTCGAAGTTTAACTATCACTCATTATTGATGAGAAATTTTCGCCGCAGTTTACTTTGCTTGTATGAGTGGGAAAGACTTTAAAATTTGCCTGGAGCTTCATAACGATGAAAAAAAAGGGCGGGTATATACTGATGAAGGTGTCCGTCCGTATGTCAGTCTGTCCGTCACACATTTTTGGTCACAGTTTTCTCAGCAATATATATATTGGAATGATTTCATATTTGGTCTGAAGCTTGATTATGATATGTAAGCCATTTTCAGGTTTGCTGTTTCACTACTTCATGTTTGCCGATATGTTTTAAGTCTTACAATAATCCACTATTATGATTTTTTTCGTCACAGTTTACTTGGCTTCTATAAGTTGGAATAATTTGAAACTTTGTCTCGAGCTTTATTACATTTAGTTGCAACTTGTAAATCATTTACAGGACTGTTGTGCTTTCATTTCCAGTTTGCCGATTCTCTGACCCGTACAACTGAAACAACGACCAGTGGACGGATCCATAAATGGATAAACAAATAATAAATGAAAATCTCCTCTCTACTACTGAAATAGTTTTCAAGAGAAATAAATTGCAACAGTTCTCCATAAAGTCTAATGCTAAACTAAGATCTGCAGTGGCGGCCGTCTTGAATTTATGATTATTACTAAAATCGTACATTTTTTTCAATGACTATCGTGTTACCATGCACATTTAGTATAAACTTAATGTATGAAATTGATTTCAACAATTAACAATTTGAAAATTTTCCCCAGAGGTCAAATGTTGAATTAAGATCTGCACTGGCGGCCTTTTCGATTTATGATCGGTACGAAAATCATAGATATTTTAATGGCCATCATATTACGATGCCTAGTTAATACATATGTCAACTCGCTGTAATCGGGTTTTCAAGAATTAACAACTTCAAACAATTCCGAAAGGGTCCTATGTTAAACTAAGTTTCCTGGTGAAGAGCATGAAACTGGGACATACGTAAAATTGTAGTTCTTGATAAGCTGAACACTTTTGCTATACAAAAACTTAACCTTTACTATCTCAAAAAGTACAAAAGTAACATTTCACGTTGAAAAAATGTCAATCATAACTCCAAGTCGGGCTTTCGCATTTTCTTCAAAATGACAGTACCTCATTACTAAATATTCTCGTATTTTGGTAGACATTCCTGCAACCGTTTTTCTGCAATTACAGCTCCTCAATTAACATTATTATGTGTTATGTTATTTATTACCACTGGGTCGATGCCTCTGCTGGTGGACTGTTAGTCCCCGAGGGTACTCACCAACCCAGTAGCAAACACTTCGGTGCCGGCCCGAAAACCGATTTTATCTGAAAACTTGAAATATCTAAATTTAACAAAATTTTGTTCAAAACTCAGGAGTATCTCCCTCTTGCATAGCTCTGTCTTTAGCTGATTTTGACTTTTCTATTTAGATGTTATTGGTAATTTGTTCTCTATCAGTCTTTACACATATTTCGGCATATGGATTTTCCAATATTGTTATTGTATCTGCACTGATGAGATATAAGTTGTCGAGATGCGCATATGCAAAATCCAAATTAACAGCAACTTCGGTATTATGTTCTTCTAAATTGTCCTAATCTGTATTTTCAGTTGCAACTGTGTCTCCATGAAGAGGGAGTGACATGGGGCGTCTGTTCTCACATTTCCTACATTTTTGGACATTTTTCTCCATGTTCCACAACTTTTGGGCCTCGTTTCCGAATCCCCGTTCTTACCATTTCCCATTTGTTGTTTTTTTTTTTACCATTTTCCTAAATTTTTCGCCTTATCCCATTTCCAAAAATCGTTTCACACCCCCCACACACACATGAAATATCTACACTTTTCCTTTTCTTACCATTTCTTAGCGACTTCGAAAACTTCGTTAATATAGGCACGGTCATTGTCGGACTATCGGACCTTCGGACTATCCGACATTCGGAACTTCGGACTATCGGACTTTCGGAGCAAAATAAAGAAAACGTCCATGCACAAAAGCACTTGAAAAAGCTGCTCATTACAGAAATCAATTAACCTGCACCGGTGGATCAAGCTTTCGAAAAAGGGGTTCAGGTCGAATTTGATACTTTTTTTTCATTTTTTTTTCTTTTAATTCTGCACGAGATTGATTTTTTCCCAGAACAATAGGCCCTCAAGAGCCTGTATCGCTCACCTGACTCTTGATTTACATAGAAATTTATGTTAAAAGAGCCCATAGTTAAACTATAGTTCCAATATGTCCAAGTAGTTTAAGGGGAGAAGACCTCTGTAAGTGGTTCCCATAGGGTCCAATGTTAAAATATGTTCCCTGCTGGCAGTCATCTTGCACAAAGTGTTTTATTTACAGGAGGCCACATAAAGACTAATTTGACCAAGTTTGGTTCCATTGGCTCAGTAGTTTCACAGGAGAAGATCTTTGAACGTGTTTTCCCATAGGGTCTAATGTTAAAACTATGTTTTCCGCTGGCGGCAATCTTGGATATAGCGCAGGCCTTTTCTGCAAGGGACCATCCAAAGACTATTGTGGCCAAGTTAGGTTCCGATTGGCCCTGTAGTTTCAGAGGAGAAGATATTTGAAAGTGTTTTCCCCATGGGTCCAATGTTAAAACTATGTTTCCCGATGGCAGCCATGTTGGATATAGCGCTGACGTGAAAAACACCTTTTTTGTAAGGGACCACCCAGGGACTATTGTGGGCAAGTTTGGTACCAATTAGCTGAGTAGTTTCAGAGAAGATCTTTGAACGTGTTTTTCCATAGAGTCCAATGTAAAAACTATGTTTCCCGCTGGCGGCCATCTTGGATATCGCGCGGACCTGAAAAACACCTTTTTTGTAAGGGACCACCCAAGGACTATTGTGGCCGAGTTTGGTTCCAATTGGCCCAGCAGTTGCAGAGAAGAAGATCTTTGAATGAAGGTTAATTTCGCCGGACGGACGGACGACGGACGCAAAGTGATGGCAAAAGCTCATCCTGGCATTAGCCAAGTGAGCTAAACAGGGGCTGATACACCACCTCTGGATCTGCCAATGAAGGGTATGATAGTATCGCCAAATGAACTGCATTGAAACAGGAAGATATCTTTAGTGTAATAATATTTCAAAACTTTAGATATTGTTACTTTTGAAAGTACTGAACAACAGGGCCAGCCTGGTGCATACGTCTGTTATTAACTGCATGTCTACCATTAGAAACATCATCCCAGTGGCAAAAAAAAAACATTCTTTAAATTTCGTGCAGAATTAGGAAGAAAATGGCAAAATTGCAACAAAGTCGACTTGAACGCCCTTTTTTCTTGAACCTCATCAGAACCCCTTTTTTCGAAGGCTGGATCCGCCATTGATACCGAAATTGCAGTGAATGTTAGTCCTGAAGATGGCCATTTTGACATCTAATATGCCATCAGTGAATATAAAATAATATTTTATAGAAGACCAAAAACAATTAAAAATATATGACATCACGGATATGAACGAATAACCAAAGGGACAGAAAGTAATGCCTTAAACACATAGGAGAGAGATTTTAGGGAGTGGAATCCAAAGTTTACAGAATTTCTAAATTTAGATAGTGTCATTGTCCTGGAAATGTAATATTTATCTTCCAAATTCGAACCTTCACACATTACCGAACATTGTCTCTATTCAAATCCATGTATTTAAGCTTGCTTATGGGACTTGCCAGTATGCGAGAGTACATGCACGTTTAATCATTCTCCCTAAAAATTATTATGTCTGTATACGGATATCATTATCTGGGCAGCTAATTATCTCCCCGAATGCAGAAATGTCACAAATAAGCCTCCATACAATTGTATTTATAAACCAAATAGCTATTTCTAAAAATCGTACTAACGATTTTTAAAGCCGTTTAAACGATTTTAAAAAACGTACAAACGATTTTAAAAACCGTACAAACGATTTTTAAAAATCGTACAAACGATTTTAAAATCGTACAAACGAATTAAAAAATCGCTTTAACGATTTTAAATTCGTACAAACGACTTTATAAAAATCGCTTAAATGATTTTTAAAATCGTACAAACAATTTTTTAAAATTGTTTAAACGATTTTTAAAATCGTACAAACGATTTTTAAATCGTACAAACGAATTTTAAAAATCGTTCTAACGATTTTCAAATCGTACAAACGATTTTTAAAATTGTTATAACGATTTTAAAATCTTACAAACGATTTAAAAAAAAACGTACAAACGATTTTTAAAATCGTTCTAACGATTTTTATTATATTTTTTTTTCTTCTACTTGGCACGAATAAAGCTTTATCCTGGTAAAATTTCGTAATAGTAGGATCAAATTTGACATGTAAACTAGCGAGTTAAAGTTAGCCAATTTTCTTTATTTTCATTGTTCTGACGCTCATTAATCATCATCACTGTCATTTGTTTATTGGACGGTTTCTCGATAATTTTACGACCTCTTTACACAAGAAAACAACCCATGGTGCATTTATTACCCATTTTTAATTTGGATTTCACTGTTGTTTGAATGAAAATTTAATGTTGTAAATATGCGATAAATCAGCTTTTTTTTCAGAATAATTTTATATTGAGTAAATCAAAAGTTACAGCCGAAAATCGTAGCCTGGACACCGCTTTTTATTCGATCAAACTGGTTTGTTAAATAGTTTCAAATCCCTGTTATATTAGTCCCGGCTTGAACTGAAATACAAATGTAACTCCTGTAAGTTATGCCCTTGACGAGTTCTACATCTTATCTTCCATCTCAATGGTTTTTGAGATATAAGACTTGATGTAAACATAAGATATAAGACAAATAAATGACTATATATCAAACTGGATACTCAAATTTTCTTCCAAAATGCAGGCCAAAAAGTAGTAAATGACTATATGTCAAACTGGATACTCAAATTTTCTTCCAAAATGCAGGCCAAAAAGTAGATCTCCATATAGGCCTACTAGTATGCTGCAAATTTAAACTTGATCTCTAGCTGTTGTAGTTTTTTTAATAAAAAATTAAAAGAAAATATTGCAATTCTGAAACCTTACGGAAAGGGGGAAAATACTCCAACACAAGTTTTCAGATTTTCTTCGAAATTGCGAGGTAGGTAGGTCAGTTTGACCCATGCAATTTTACCTCATGTCAGATTTTTTATATTTGTGAGGTTTCTGAGTTATTTGCCAAACTGCAATTTACCCCTATGTTCTTTTTTTTTACTAACGACAGTCGTGTTTTGAAAACATGAGTTTACGACGGAAAGACCAGGACGCCGAACGGACACAGACGGACGCCAAGTGATTGTAATACCGCGCATGGCATTTTAGGCAAGGTGAGCTAAATTTTAGTCCCTCCAAACTGCATTTTAGAATGTAAGGAGTAAATTGAAAATTTATTTTAGTCCTAATATGGGATGTTTACGCTTTTATACAGAAGGACATGTATGTGGGGTAAACGGACAGAAAATCACAGGACAAAAAGTCAAAGGACAGAAAGTCACATGACAGAAAGTCACAAATTTCCTAGGATAAAAAGCCACAACTTACGGCATCTTCGCTTCATGAGTATGTAGGTGTAGAACAAAATGGTCACACAATTCATGAAATTAAAGATTTATATAATTTTGGGATTAAAACATAATGGAATTGTATTGCCAAGCTTAAAAGAAATCACATTTTATGGTCTTCCGAATATTTAGACTTGATCTGCACTCAAGAGACACAAGTTGTTGAAATGGCCATATGCAAAAACAATTTACTGTAACTTCGGTATTTTGTTATTTACATAATAGAACAGCTGTGTTTTATGAATTTTGTTGGTATACTTTAAAGGCAAGCTATTTTCTTTCTTTTAAACTAGAGGTACTGCTGAACGCAGGAGGGCTCCGCAATAGGCAGTCACTTCCTTTGTACCAAATTATCAACATTTGTTTAACGAAAATATTTTAAAATAAAAAGTTAAAAAATATCGGCAAACAGGAAGTAGTGGCACGGCAAACCTGAAAATAGTTTACACGATACAACTCATCATCATGAAGCTTTACACCAAATATCAAATCATTTACAGTTGTAGAGGCCAAGAAAACTTTGACAAAAATTTTCATCCATAGAGTGGTACAATAAAAAGTTAAATATCAGCAAACAGGAAGTAGTGGCATGGCAAACCTAAAAATAGCTTACACGATACAACTCATCATCATAAAGCTTCAGACCAAATATGAAATTATTGCCAGTTGTAGACGCCCAGAAAACTTTGACGAAAAATTTTCATCCATAGAGTGGTATAATAAAAAGTTTAAGTATCTGCAAACAGGAAGCAGTGGCACAACAAACCTGAAAATTGCTTACATGGTACAACTCATCATCATAAAGCTTCAGACCAAATATCAAATCATTCCCACATGTATAAGCCCAGAAAAAATTGACGAAAAATTTTCATCCATTGAGTGGTATATTAAAAAGTTAAAGTATCGGCAAACAGGAAGTAGTGGCACGGCAAACCTGAAAATTTCTTACACGGTACAACTCATCATAATAAAGCTTCAGACCAAATATGAAATCATTCCCACATGTAGAAGCCCAGAAAAATTTGACGAAAAATTTTCATCCATTGAGTGGTATATTAAAAAGTTAAAGTATTGGCAAACAGGAAGTAGTGGCACGGCAAACCTGAAAATTGCTTACACGGTACAACTCATCATCATAAAGCTTCAGACCAAATATGAAATCATTCCCACCTGTAAAACCCCAGACAATTTGACCAAAAAAATTGTTGACAGACAGACGGACGGACCGTCAGACGGACGGACGGACGGACGGACGGACGGACGGACGGACAGACGGACGGACGGACAGACGGACGGACGGACGGACGGACGGAGGACAAAGTGAAAACTATAGGGCACCCGCATCTCGATGCGGGGCCCTAATTATGATAACATAAATGACGACAGTGTACTACCTCTTGTCAAACAGATGCCAGTAGTATGAAAAGGCCGATTCTACACCACCCCATTTTCTCAAGGGGAAATCCTGCTTGGACCCCCAACCCCGACGGCAAAATACAAACGGACGGCATTCCAATTTAGCATAGGGTAAATACAAGAAATATGACTTTCGTACACAACAATTGGATTCGTTGACGACTTCACCAGCAAAGACGCCTTTCAGGAGAAGGTGAAGGACCAGAATCAGGAAGCCCTCACATGGAAGGACTTGCCCACAGGAGTGATCTATAAGATCTTGGAGGTGGTAAAAGTGGAAGGAAAATTTGGCAAAAGCAAAATTCTCACTCTGAAAAATCGAGAAGGGGAGACCACCAAGGTATGGGCCTGCCCCACGCTCAATAAAGAAAAGGGTCCCTTGAAAGGAGCTTTCGTTCAGAGCACCGGATTCAAACTGAGCAAAAAATCTAACCAGCACTACCTCTCATACGATCTGCTGAGGAAGTAAAAAAAAACAACAAAAAAACAGAAGGATAAGAATGGAAAAATTGCTCAATTCAAAGTGGATTGGGATTTTTTCTTTTTTTTCTTTTTTTTTTCTTTTTTTTTTTTTTTTTTTGATCTGGAGGGTTCGGGAATGAGCGGGGAGCGCGGCGTAGCCGAGCGAGGCACGATTGGAAGAACCATCCCTACGGCCAATGCGCATTCAATTCTTCACTGATTGGGGTAGATGGTTGACGAAGCTGATCCTTCTCATCGTAATAATTTTTCAGGCAGACTGCAGGAGCACCGTCTTCATCTGCCAGCTGGGACCTATGCGTTTTGGCTCATCGCACGGTATCTCGATGGTTTTTTTTCTTCTTTGCGACTCGGCGCGAGATCAAGGAAAGGACCATACTTCCCGTGGCATATAAGCAGGCGGAGGGATGCCACAGCATCCACAACGGTCAGAGCTGACCCCATCGTACCACTGGTCAGCACTGCCCACGGAGAATCCACCCAGGGCAATGGAGACGACCTTATCCAGTCGGTTACAGATCTTCAAAGGCATGCTCATATCTCAGGATTTCTGCGATGTGCTCCTCTCCCATGCATGCGATATAACTGGTATCTACTTCGTCCATTTATTTATAGGAGCATGCCAAGCAGGGGGACACTCTTGAAGGGGATATTCGGACCAAGGATCAAGCCACTACCATCGTACAGCTGACTTCCACTCTTCAAGTACAATTCATCACCGTAAGTATTGGGCAAAGTACCTGGGCTGAGATGGAGACCACGACCCTGGGGTTTCACACAGCATACTTTTCCACCCTTCTTAGATTGAATACGGATCCCACGGCTTTTTGGATGGCTGCACTACCTTAACCGCTCAAGGCACCCACACCCAAAGCAGGCAGCAGTTTTGGCCTGCATAGGTAGCGCAGCGGTGGCAAGACCTGCAAGCATGGGGAGAAATCCACCTTCCTTTACCTCACCTGCTCCGGCTCATCTCCAAGACCACACCACCCTTACCACTCTGCAAAAGCTTGGTGATGCGTTGAATCTGCCGTTGAGTGAGGAACATCTTATGCCCACCAGATAGGTTGGCATGCAGCAATCGGACGCTCACGGGGCAACCCTTCAGTAGTAGGGAGTGAGCATTTTTAGTCCCCACCAAAAACCCGTGGCGCTGTGGCGCACCCAAATAAGGTCAAACCCCGCCCCTCTATGACGTCACGTTATCCCATGACTCACGTGACTCGGATCATCTGACCTATCATGGTAAGGACGCGTAACCCACGAGTCAGATGCATGACTCAGGTCGTGCCAGCATACCAAATTTGGCCAAACCATATGACTCACGTTCCATGATTCATACTAAGCGTATGACTCAGATCAGCTTACAAAATATGGTCGAAACGCGTTCCCCTATGACTCACGTACCATGATTCATACTAACCGTATGACTCAGACCAGCTAATCTAATAGATGCGTTCCCTATGACTCAGACCCATGACTCATACAACTGGATGTCTCTTGTTGCGGTATGGCCGACAGGATGATGAGGCATGCCTACACGATGTTTATCGGAAGTGAAAATGACGTTACCATATAAGGTAGAGAATCCGTGGGACATGTGACCATATATGGAAAACATGACCAAATATGGAAAACGCAGTTTTCGTCTGTACATCGATATAAACTTGAATGACCATATTTGGATTTGGGGTGGGGCATCAGATGACCATATATGGAAGATATGCCCAAATATGGAAAACGCATTATTTTCACTCTGGAATCGATTTCGACCACATGACCATATTTGGAAAAGGGGTCGACCATATATGGAAGACACGTCCAAATATGGTAAACGTTTTATTTTCGCTCGGGAATCGATTTAGACCTATATGACCATATTTGGAAATGGGGTTGGACATCACGTGACCATATTTGGAAAAGGGGAACTTTAGACTCGATTTTAGGAAGTACGGTAAAACAAATGTGGAAAACATTAGCAAGGGGGATAAATCTATGATTGTATCGATGAGGTAAGTGTAGAACGAGTGACAACCCTGTAGGGAAGATCAGCGCAGAACGGGATATATAACTCTAGTAGTGAAATGAGAGAGAGTGGCGTCGGACAACAACGTCGTGTTCTTGTTATTCACATATTTTATTGTCACAAAAATAAACACAGATTCATCGTTTCATTTGTAAATGTCTTTCAGCTCGGCCTCGACGGTCTTCGGATCCCTGGTGGAGAGTTCGTTCACCACGTTTTCCATCGTAAAGTTGCAGTACCTGCACTTTACAAAGTGCACGCAGTACAGTCCACAGGAGTCGCCGTCTTCCGGTTGCACTCGTACGTTGTTGATCAAGTACCGGGGTCCGTTGGCGACCAACACGTCCGCAAAACGTCGGTGGTACGTTTCCGGTGCTCTGCCGAACGAATCGAAGAATTCCGCGGGTCCGTCCTTTGGGAAGTGGAACGCCACCCAGTGCGTGCCTCGGCGGTCGCAGGTGTCGGTGTTGACGACGAAGCTGCGCGGTCTGTCCGAGACATGGACCGGAAGTTCGTCCGCGCAAGACACCGTCGCCGGCAGGCCTTGAAGAAAACATTCCAGTTCGTATCCGTAGGTGCCTTCGGCCTCGTCGTCGTCCCTCTTGCATCGTTTGACGGGTGGTTCGTCGTAGCAACCCCTCCGTCGATGGTTCTCGAGTCCCAACTCGTGTGCGAATACCAATCCGCATCTGAGACAAGCCATCAGGTCCGTTTCACTTCCGTCTTCAACGATGGAATCGTCGTCATCTTTCATGGCATTACTTCCGGTGTCCTCCCTTTCGGTGTTTTCGCCTCCGGCGTCTTCGCCTCCGCCCCATATGCCGCTACGTAGTCTCGCATGTTCGGGCGTACCGGGTTTCAGGTCGACCACCAGATATCCGTAAGGTTTCTTCGTGGCCTCTTCGAACCTCTGCACCAATAGATGTCTGTGGTTAGGGTACATCTGCCTTCCCAGCGTGGCGACGGGTTGGCGATCGACGGGATTGTCGAAGAGAACGAGGTAGTGGCAGTTTCTTCTCTGGGTCGGGTCCTTGCCGAAATACAGATTCTGATTCACGGCGACCACCGACAGGTTCCGATGATGCGATCCTTCCGTGAAGAGGTCGTTGATGCGGGGATCTCTGATCGAGGTCGACATCAGGTCGTCCAACTCGAGCACGTTCCTTGTCCCCGCATCGAAGTAGTGATCCGCGTCCAAATCGGACGGGATGCCGCGAACGAATTCCACTTTGGGAGCCACCACTCTTTGGATCTCGTCGTAAAGGGGTTGCCAACGCTTGTACAGCCAAACGATCCTCTCCGGGACCGGGCTACACGTCGCCCGGGCTCTCCGTAACATTTCTTTCAAGAAATACGTCTTGCCACAGGAGGTCGGACCAGAGACGATCATGGTGAACAGGTGTCGAAACTGGAAATTGCTTTCCATCTTCTGGGGTGGTGGTGGACTTTCAATCTTCTGTGGTGGCGGGCCTTCCATCTTCTGTGGTGGTGGTGGTGGTGGTGGACTTTCTACCTGCTGTGTTTGTGGTGGTGGTGGACTTTCTTCCTTCTGTGGCGGTGGTGGTGGTGGTGGTGGTGGACTTTCCATCTTCTGTGGTGGTGGTGGTGGTGGTGGTGTTGGTGAGGGTGATGTTAGTGATGGTTTTATTCCAAATCCATGTTTAGTTCGACGATGTCTCAGCATGGCGTCTCTCCTGGAGAACTGTCGATAACAGATAGGGCACTCCATCTTCATGCCGAGACTGGTTCGATTCCTCTTATAACTTTTCTCCGGAAGTGTAGCAAGCAGAACACGTGATCGTCTTTGCAGCGGCACACTCGTAGACGATCGTCTCTCAAGGTGATTTCTAACAAGTCCAAATCGAACCCCCTCGTAGTGCGGTAGATCGGTCTCTCGAAGACCACTTCCATCATTTCTTCGTTTCTCGTGGCTACGGATTGAAGCAGCGGAAGGTAGACTTCTCTGACATACGATTCATCTCTCACCACATCGCAACACACGTACACCCTCCGCGTCGGACTTTCGAAAGCCGGAACAAACGTCATTTCCAAGAGTGCACATTTCCATCTGCCATTTACGCATGCGATCGAGGTAGACGAATTCTGAACTGCCCTCCCCTGTTATCGGGAAAAAGATGCAGCGAGTCGGCACTGTTGACGAATAAGAAAAACTCGTCCATGGTTCCATCGGGCTTTCGGTACAACTACTCTTATAATCTTTGGTGGTGGTAGTGGTGGTGGCTGTGGTGGTGGTTGGGGTGGTGGTGGTGGTGGTGGTGAGGTGAGGTGAGGACGGTGGCTGCGGTGCTGTGGTGGTTGAGATGGTGGTGGTGGTGGCTGTGGTGGTGTGACGGTGGCTGTGGTGGTGATGGTGGAGGTGGTGGTGGAGATGATAGCTGTGGTGGTGGTGTTTGTGGTTAGAGGTAACGGTGTCTTGCGCGGACGAACTTCCGGTCCATGTCTCGGACAGACCGCGCAGCTTCGTCGTCAACACCGACACCTGCGACCGCCGAGGCACGCAATGGGTGGCGTTCCACTTCCCAAAACACGGACCCGCGGAATTCTTCGATTCGTTCGGCAGAGCACCGGAAATGTACCACCGACGTTTTGCAGACGTGTTAGTCACCAACGGACCCAAGTACTTGATCAACAACGTACGAGTGCAACCGGAAGACGGCGACTCCTGTGGACTGTACTGCGTGCACTTTGTAAAGTGCAGGTACTGGAACTTTACGATGGAAGACGTGGTGAACGAACTCTCCGCCAGGGATCCAAAGACCGTCGAGGCCGAGCTGAAAGACATTTACAAATGACAATAAACGATGAGCTCGTGATAATAAAACGATGAATCTGTGTTTATTTTTTTGTGACATTAAAATATGTGAATAACAAGAACACGTTGTTGTTGTCCGAAGCCACTCTCTATCTGTCATTTCACTACTAGAGTTATATATCCCGTTCTGCGCTGATCTTCCGCACAGGTTTGTCTCTCGTTCTACACTTACCACATCGATACAATCATAGATTTATCTCCCTTGCTAATGATTTCCACCTTTGTTTTACCGTACTTCCTAAAATCGAGTCTAAAGTTCCCCTTTTTCAAATATGGTCACGTGATGTTCAACCCCATTTCCAAATATGGTCATATAGGTCTAAATCGATTCCCGAGCGAAAATAAAACGTTTACCATATTTGGACGTGTCTTCCATATATGGTCGACCCCTTTTCCAAATATGGTCATGTGGTCGAAATCGATTCCAGAGTGGAAATAATGCGTTTTCCATATTTGGGCATGTCTTCCATATATGGTCATCTGATGTCCCACCCCAAATCCAAATATGGTCATTCAAGTTTATATCGATGTACAAACGAAAACAATGCGTTTTCCATATTTTGTCATGTTTTCCATATTTGGTCACACGTCCCACGGATTCTTTACCTTATATGGTAACGTCAATTTCACTTCCGATAACATCGTGTAGGCATGCCTCATCATCCCGTCGGCCATACCGCAACAAGAAACATCCAGTTGCATGAGCCATGGGTCTGAGTCATAGGGAACGCGTCTATTAGATTAGCTGGTCTGAGTCATACGGTAAGTATGAATCACGGTACGCGTGTCGTGGATTACGCGTCCTTACCATGTTAGGTCAGATGATCCGAGTCACGTGAGTCATGGGATACCGTGACGTCATATAGGGGCGGGGTTTGACCTTATTTGGGTGCGCCACAGCGCCACGGGTTTTTGGGGGGACTAAAAATGCTCACTCCCTACTACTCCCTTCTTTGCCGCACGCTGGATCTTCTCTGCATTAGCCTTCGTCAAGTTGAGACCGTACTCTTGATAATCCATTTATTAATACCTCACGCAGATGGAAGCGGATGGTGAGATGCTCCCCTCACAGATCGATGAGGCGACCGTCTTGATCGGTAAGGCAGGTTTGCATGTGGTGGATGGTCTTCAGGGTCACGGGTAAGTAGATCAGATTCTTAGGGGTCTGGATGATCTTCATGCCCGGATCGACCCCGGGAAAGAAACTATAGATGGTGGACTGCTGGTGCCGTTGACCTAACTGCCGTGGATGATATTACTATTCACGAGAATGCTATTGATGCTGATGATATCGACGATATGCTTACCCTCCACGTATCCGTTCGTGTTCCGGTCGTAGATATACGTTCGGCGATCGAATCCAAGCACCGTATTCAGGCTATTGGGCGCATCGAAATCCACTTGGTAGCTTCTGGCGAGGGTGAGCGTTGCTCCTAGAGTCGTCGCGCGGTTGGCATCGAGAAGGATCTTAGTCTTGTGTTTGCTGAGCCGCAAATGCCGCTGGATCTCATCATTGATATCGTCGATGCCGTAGGAGCCGGTGCTCAGGGCGATGGGAAACCAGTGGGCACCATCGTCTGGGGAGTAGCGGAAGGAATTATTTCCGGCATGGATATTAGGAATGGAGTAGTACGTCTCCACATTCACGAGGGCCATCTCGTATGATTTCTCCTCGCGCAGTTAGAGGGGTGGGTGGAAGCGGGTCAAGATCTGACTATCGTCCCCAGATACGATGAATGAGAACCCATGCTTGGGTTCGGTATTTGTGGCGATTTTCCGCAAAAGTGAAGCGTCCATTTATTTACAGCTGGCGATGTAGAAAGCGAATAATAGTCTCTGCTTCCAATTTTCCAGGCCGTCGTAGTGCTTCTGGAGGTTTTTGGCTTTCACCAGGATGGCGACCAGTAGTTGACTATGAATTTTGTCCATTTATATACCTCAGAGCTCAGCTTATTCAGTCTAAAATGCGACGCTCGTCTTCTGGCCATCGGATTCGAGTTTGGGGATGCGATCGGAAATGACCAAAGCGTAGGCTTGGGTATTGGCGGCAACGTTGATACAGACGTCGATCGTCGAGTCCCTGGGGCGTTCGCTCTGCTTGGAGACGTCGAATACGAAGAGGGGATGGAGATCGGTAAAGTCGGCGGGGTGATGCCTGGATTGCTCACCAAGTGATCCATAATGAAGAATTTCCAGCAGAAATCAGCGGCCTCCCTATAGAGCCTGGTGATCTTCTGATTCGTGAAGGAGGCATTATAACCCGCGACGGGATATTTATTGGAATTCAAAGTCGCTTAGATATCATTCACGCCGTGGCAGTGGTCGAAGATGGCCGGGTTGGCTTCTTGATCGTTACTCTTATCGGTCTGGAAGGCGACGATCAAACATCGAGGTCTTTCGGGGCTGCTTCTGGTGGAGAGGCACCAAATTAATTCATTGTTTTTCGGGGACGCCGATCGAATCGCATTGTCTCATGCGGAAGCCGACATTTAGTTTCACCTTGCTCTCGATGGTCTAATAGAGCCGCAGCTTCTGGTCGTCGGAGGGTATCACGCGGAGAATGAACCAGGAAAAACTGCTGAGGACGATCTTGTCAGGATCGTTGATATTGGCAGCATCCCGCAAGATGGCGTCATTATCCGATGCGAGGACAAGAGTGAGCTGATGCTTGAATCCGTAGAAAAAACTTATCATAGTCCTGGGCAAAACCGAAGATATGCTTCAAGGGGATAGTGAAGGAGAAGGATCCCTTATTTGCGGACTTGGCGATGACGTATGAATTGCTCGCGGCAAATCCCAAATTCTCGGCGGCGGCGTCTGTGGAGGTATCCTTGACACATAGCTGGTTGAGGTTTTGGGACTTGGAGAAATCGTCGGGATACTTCCCAGCATGGTAGTCGCGACCCCGGGATCGTTCAAATGCTCGATCGTCTGCCCGGAAAGCTTGTAGCTGATGGATTTGTAGAGGTAGAGCATTGCTTTATCAATGAGGGAGATTAGGTCGGCATCGACAAAGACCGTCCCATCATTCTTCTAGAGCCTTCCTCCCAGCAAGAGGTAGCTCTGGGGTGGACGGAGGAAGAGATTCTGCGACTCGATGCTGAGTCGAATCTCGGTGCCGGATCTATTCAACTGCGTCCCGGTGATGAGATGGTATTCATTGAATTCGTACTCCTGGATGCTTTCGTCGAAAGTCAGTCCTTCGGTGATAATAAGCATATTGGCAATCATATATTTATTTATAGCGCTGGACGAAGTTATGAATGGTTGGTGAGATAAGATTTTTGAGGCGGACCTGCTACTGAGGGGTTTTCTTGGTCTTGGCGGGAGGTGGTGCTGAGGGCTTCTTTTAGCGGGTCACTCGATGAACGACGCGGTCTACGGCCTTCGTCGCTCCTTTCTCCAAACCGTTGATAGTTGCATTTGAAGCGGCGCTCACGGCCTTGCTTCCCAACGTCTTTGCGGAGGAAGAGGTCAAAATTCGTCCGGCCAGACTGGCGATGGTATCGAATAGTCCTCGTCCACCGACTGCATATCTCCGGCGATAACCATGATTCACTACTAAAAGCATCATAAATTTATTTAGAGGAGATTTTGATGCAGCTTCTCGTACTCCTCCCTGCTGATATGGATGGATTTCCTCATGGCGTCGAGGATGGCCACGATTTCGTTGCGCACCCCATCATTCCAAGCCTTGTAGGCGGCGGCGCCAAAGATCGAGACGATCCAGCAGCTGGTCGAAGCAAGACGGTCCGCACCCACTCCCATACTTATTTTGCTTATAGAGGTAAGAAACGATCTCCTTCCACTTCTTGCTTTTGCTGGCCTTGAGGGTCTGCGAGAGTGCAGAATTGCCTTGATACATAACACTCGTTGCTCGTAGGATATTCAGGTCGAAATCTTCGGGATGCTTCTTGACCATGAGCTCTAATAGGACGGGGTACCCCTATAGCGCTGGACGTCGACGATGATATCGTCACCGTCGAAAGTGATCCCGATCATGATGGTGCTGTCTTCCACTCGCATTCCAAAGGTATTATCTGTTTGGGAGTCATATTGAGCTGAAAATAATGGGTTGCTCGCGGACCGAGTTTGGTAGTCGGTGCTTGCCTAATGGTCGTCGTCGTCCTCGGCGACAGGAGGAAGTGCAGGCGCGGGGGGCGGATAGGGCTATTGGGAGGTCATCGATCTTTTAGTGATCTGGAAAGCGGTCTCCTTTTGCGTCTTGACCACGGGCTTGGATATTTTGGAGAGATCACGACTGAGCCTGATCTTATCCAGACGACGTTGCATATAGTTAGCCTGGATACTACGCTTGGTCTCCTGCAGGTCCCTAGCAATCGCCTCACGCTGGTTAGGATCGGTGATTTTGATGAACGTCATTTTATTTATAGCATCTCGAACGCCCCTAAGCGTTGGGTCGAACGCCCATAAGTGTTGGGTCGAACGCCCATAAGCGTTGGGTCGAACGCCCCTAATTGTTGAATCGAATGCCCCCAAGCGTTGGAATGAACGCCCCTAAGCGTTGGTTCGAACGTCCCTAAGCAATTGGTCGAACGCCCTTAATCGTTGGATCGATCGCCCCATAGCGTTGATGCATTTGGGGGAGCAGAAAAATTCCATCCTCTCCGCGGTTTTATTACTAGTATCGTAATCCCCTACCGTCCGGACTTTTACACCCGACCAGAAGGTGGTGAATTTAAGTATGGCTTTAATCTCGTTGTGGATACGGTGTAAAGCCTTACCGCGAGCGTTCGGAGCTCCACACCGCCAGCATGCCGTAGGAAATAGCCTCGAATGCCTCTTGCATTTATCGCTTTGCGATATGGAATGGTACGTGAATTGATGGTTGCGAATCGTCTTGATGCAGCACAGGGATCCAGGCGGCGGTCGAGGTTTCCGGTGGGAATAGGAATTACAGGACATTCCCTCGAAATTCTGCTCATCGATGCAGCGAGCATACCTTTCGGCACCGCATCTTCTGCATCTATATTCTGTGTACATGCCGTAAATAAGCAGTTGCTCCCACTGGTGCTTGCATTACGGGGGTCTCGAATTCCCGATCCAAGTCCTGTTGATTGTCCATGAAAAATCCTGCAAATGATTCATTCTTTATCTTAGACTTGATAGAACTCATCCAGATTGCATCGATACTTTCCAGCCATCTTTGGGTTCGTGAGATCGATGGTCATAAATCCGTAGGTTTGGCCGAACAGCGGTTTCATAGGGTATCGAACTGAGACGGGATGAGATCGCTGCAATGGTCCCGGCGGATATGATCGCGATTCTTGGCGTCCTGCTCGAAGAGTAAGATACAGTTTGCATTCTCCCGGATCGATTGCCGCGGGAGCTTGAAGTAATTTTGGCAGATAGAAGTACTAGTAATCCAAGTTATTATGGCACCCGCGCACGTAGTAGTCTTCGCGCTTGCTGAGCATCAAGTCATCGAAGACCATGAGATTCTAGCGAGAGGGGTCGAGGTCGCGATGGTCGGGTACGTCGCTTACGTGCTCGAAGAAGAAGGGCTCGATACCACTTGATTTAGGCGGTGGCTTCATCACGTCCACCACGTCGATCAAGGAGTGCGGATAGCGATCCTTGGTGGAAAGAAGCTCACTGATATCGTCTTTCGAACATCCCTTCCCAAGCGCCGGTAAATGGGCTGGTGGAGCGATTTTCCGAAGACGTAGAGTCGATCGTAGTCGAGCCATCCGTCGCGCAGGAGGAGGTTATTCAGCAACATCGTCTTGCCGCAGTCCGATTTTCCGATGATCAGACCTCGGATGGATCGCTGCGGGAGGTGAAAGTGATTAGGCCCACTCGCGGTAGGCTCATCGTACGTAAGGTCTTCAACGTCCATTTATCTATATAAAATGGCAATGTACTGCTTGAAATGCAAAAGTAAGACGCCGACGAAAGGCTTGAGCAAGGTAGTAACCAGAAATGGACAGCCGTGGAGGATTGGGACCTGCACCATTTTCGGCTCCCATAAATCCCAATTTATCGCTGCGTCAGGCGCTGGGCTTTGGAATAAGATGCTAAATCGCATGCCCGTGAAAATGCACTTACCGGGCATAATTTCACCGGCTCGTCACCAAACTTCATAAGCGTCTAAATGCAGATGGTACCCCCAAACCTTGGTCGATGCCCATTAATCGAGTGGATCAGGCCGCCTAACATCACGATCTATGCTATGCCAAGCATAAGGATACTACCGCACGCAATACGATCTGCGATAAGACGATGCTAGCCTCCCTTGATGCCACTCTTGATCCCACTGCGCGCAAAAGCTTCGAGCGTGGCATCGTCAGACCCATCATCGGCACCAAGGCGCGATTAAGGCTGGGCGTGAGGGAAAAAAAGTAAGATGGTCGGATGAGCTAGCCGCTTCCTCCAATGCTAAATTCAATAGGGGCTTGTATGCTGATCATTTATCTAGGTATGGACAGTCTGCAAAGTGCAGAAGAGGAGGGATGGGCATCCGCACACGTCAGAGCCTGCCAGGAGCAGATAAGGCGTCGAAGCGAGATTTTCCCGAGGTTGGGATGGAGCGACCGCCTCAGCCTTGGGCGATTAGATAGTGTCCGTGAGCGATGGTGCGGATGCCGTCGGGGAGGATGTGACGCTTGTCGTCTTTGGCGGAGAGCGCGATCTTGTTAATCTCTTCGGCGTAGATCTGATGGAGATGGCTGCGGTGGATGCTCATCGGTCGGTGGATCTCCTGCTGGGTGTTTAGGCATCGCTTGTAATCCTCGAAGGCGATGCTGCGCTCGATGACGCTCTTCGTGACTCCCTCGCCTTCTTGGTGGCCTGACCGTCATCCATCTTGAAGGCGTATAGCATGGCTGGGGCCCCACGAAATCGGTCGTGGCCTTACCGCCGCATTTGCCCTTGAATACTCCGGGAACTTTCTTATTCTTGCCGGTGGGGATGCCAGTGGGATGCTCGACGGGGTAGTTGGACGTATCAGATTTGGCCTCGACGGGCGGAGCGATATCTTGGTAGAAATCGTCGGTCTGGATCTCATAGGCCAAGCTGTCTGTGTCGATGAAGAGAAGCCGCTCGCGATCAACGTACATCTTCCTCATGAATCCATAGTGGAAATCGTACACGAGAAGCTTCGAAATATCCACGATGCATGATCCTAGGTAGATCAGCTTATCAAACTTCAACTTGGTCTTCTTCGTGTGGACGGCTGCTAGATTCTCAGTGAAGGCCATTCGAAGATCGAAATTGGGCTTGGCCACGAGCTTCAGGGCCTGCTTCTCAGTGGTGACCAGCCTGACGTTTCCGCGCTTCCGGATATTCTCTATGGTCTTGCTAAAGACTGAGTTGAGCATCAGCTTAAAGAAATCGTTTCCGGAGTCGGTCTTGGCCTTGGCGCGGAGAGCTGTATTCAGGTCAACGTAGTGCTTGAGCCATGGGGATTGCTTGAACCTGATGATCCGACGGCTTCATGCCCATCTCCAAATACATCTTGAGATTTCGATAGTGGAGCGTATATTTTTCACGCTTGCCTAGATGAGGCACGAGCTTGCGGACTTTGTCGATCTCCACGTTCTCGGGCGCGAGAGGGTACTCGTTGTGGGCGTCGTGAAGACGGATATTAGAGATCGCATTCTACCATGGCGCCATATTCGTGGTCGTCGGGATAGCTAGGAATCTCGTCGATTTCCTCCGGCTCCACCCATTCAAAGTCCCCCTTGGGAAGGGCTGCGACATCGCCCACCCGTAAAGATTATTGACATCGAGGTAGGGGAGATACTTGGTGGGCTCGGAGCTATCATAACTCTCCATGTAGGGGTTGTTGGCCTGAGCATGGCGATGAGAGATTATGGCCACCCCTTTCCTACTCGTCTGCTCAAACATCTTCAGCCTGTCTGGATCGGAAAGAAGCTTCAATCGTTGCCCAGTGGTTTTGAGGGAGGCGTCGTAGGATGATCCAGGCGATGTGTAGTAGTTGGCAGGATCAAGCCCATAGTGAGTCTAGCAGATGCTCCTGAAATTCTATTAGATATCCTCCAGCAGCAAGACGTCGGTTTCTAAGTAGAGATCGTGATAATCGCGTAGGGTTTTGCACTCGAAGATCTCCCAGACCTTCTGAGCGTGTGCGAAGTCCTCGTCGGTGATATGCACATCGTAGACCTTGCTGAAGAAGGCTTCTTTGGGTGGGAGCCAAGTCTCTTCCAGCTTGGCCG
Source organism: Modiolus philippinarum (assembly GCA_002080025.1). Classification (NCBI taxonomy): domain Eukaryota; kingdom Metazoa; phylum Mollusca; class Bivalvia; order Mytilida; family Modiolidae; genus Modiolus; species Modiolus philippinarum. The sequence goes on from MJUU01001723.1 coordinate 69,751, forward strand.
ATCCATCCATATAATCGTAGGGAATTACTCCCTTCCGAATCATCAGCTCGTGTTGATTGCCGAATCTCGCCTTCACGGTCGCGAATTGGTAGGGGTCAGATTCTTTGCTGGATTTTAAAGCTTATTCGTCATAAACCTGCATGAGTCGACAATCTCATCTCCAAATTATCCACTTACTTGGGGAAGCTGATATATTTCTCATAGGTATTAGGGATGCAGTCGATCTTACCCTCAGTGTATCCAAGCTCCTTGACGAAGGTGTGGAAACCATACCCGCTCAAGTTGTGGAAGGAGATGGGGACGTGCTTCGGGAGCTGGGAATCCAGATTGCACTAGTTGTGTGCTGCGCCGCGATATTTCCCGGTAAGATGGTCGTGGTCCCGAACCTTATCCCTTCCAAATTTATCCCCGCAAATGTGGCAGTGCGTGCTTTCTTCGAAGCTCTCCTTGTCCTCGTCGGTCATCACCATGGGCTTGGTCTCCTTGTATAACCTACAGATTCCTCTTCGTTGTACTGCACGAATTTCTTGGTCTCATAGGTATTAGGGATGCAGTCGATCTTACCCTCAGTGTATCCAAGCTCCTTGACGAAAGTGTGGAAACCATACCCGCTCAAGTTGTGGAAGAAGATGGGGACGTGCTTCGGGAGCTGGGAATCCAGATTGCACTAGTTGTGTGCTGCGCCGCGATATTTCCCGGTAAGATGGTCGTGGTCCCGAACCTTATCTCTTCCAAATTTATCCCCGCAAATGTGGCAGTGCGTGCTTTCTTCGAAGCTCTCCTTGTCCTCGTCGGTCATCACCATGGGCTTGGTCTCCTTGTATAACCTACAGATTCCTCTTCGTTGTACTGCACGAATTTCTTGGCCGCAGCCTCACCGCAGTAGACGACTGGGGCCTTGTAATTACCATGAGCGTACTTCACGTTTGCAGAAGCCCGATGTCGCTGTATTTGGTAAGCCTTCGTGTAGGAGTGTGATGGATCTGGCTGGCAGGTGTTGAGCTTCTCCGTGAAGCACTCAAAGTCCGCATAGATGACGAATGGGGCTCTCATCATCTTTTTGTGGTTGTGGAAGGCTATGGCAGACCTTTCTTCCGGTATTTCGATCCTGATCGCATCCTTTTGGCTGCAATATTTCATATGATCGTCGAGGTTGTCCTGTTTGGAGAAGTGGGAAAGGCATTTGCGTGCTCCGTCAGCTGGGAGCTCAGAAGTCGAGAGAAGCTCTTGATCCAGCAGTAATGCTGCTTGCCTTCGTGAGTCAGAAAGAGGAGATCTACGTGGATGGGGTCCGTATTCTTGGATATCCTGAGGGGGAAGATCCAAAGATCCTCTTCCTCATCTTCACCTTTCTTTACGCAATCGAAGCCAAAGACTTTGGCGTTAATGGTGGGATTCTGCCTCTCGAATTTATTGATCGCCTTGAGCAAGACTTGGAAGTCGATGCCTTCGAATTTTAGCTTATTTTCACATTTCTTGTACTGAGCTACGCGGTAGGCATGATTGCTATCTACCTCATCCTGATGAAGGGCCGCCAGCATCGCCCATTGGAAGCAGCGATTATCCTAATTTTTCACATTGATGATCGCCTTCTTTTTCGCGAGACTCGATATGTTTGGTATGAAGGAGCACCACCCCCCCCCCCACCCCCGTAAGCGGCTTGAATTGTTCGAGATGGATTTCTAGCTTCACGGCTTCCCTGAATATCCATTCGCTTCCTTCCCGCATGTACTCTACAATACTTTCCTTGACCTTCCCCATCATGGAGTCGATCTCCAATTCGAGGTCGTCAGATTCCGTGATCATTCGTGCGTGATCTGAAGGGAGGAGTGTCGTAGGTATTTTCTCCGGTCGCGAGGTTGGTCTTCACCATCTCTGCTAGAAGCACTAAGTGCATCTTCAATCCCTTCTTTCTGGCGAGCGCGTTCGAGATGGCACTGACTTAATTTGAGAAATGTGGTCACGTCGTGCGACTTTGTTGGTTCGATGACGACCGTGCCAAATACGCCATTCTGGGCTTCCCGCCTATCGGTGATCTTGGTCTTATCCTCTACTGGGGCGTTTTTTGTTATCTTCTTCGACCAGTTGGATAAAATCGTCTTTCTTGAGCTGAGAGTACTTGGTGAGGCCGCGATTCTTCGCAAGCGCTTTGAGCTGCTTCTTACTGAAAACTTCCTGACGGGCAAATTTAAGGGTGGTTTTCTCCTCGATGAGCTTCACCAAGGCCTCTTTGATTTTCCTACTGACCCCCTCAGACCCTCATCCTTTTTTGGCGGAGGGTCTTCATGGTCTCTTTGACCACTATCTTACCCTCGACGGGGATGGTTTCCTCCTCTTCCGTCTCGCGTGGTTGCCTATTATGCCTCCAGCAGAGACCATCCTTCCCGGGCTTGCTCTTGCATAACTGCCCCTTCTTCCTCTTGAGTGGGACGCCGCAGGCGGTCTTCTGCTCCCCTGGTTGATGCTTAAATCGCGTCTTGATTTGCTCTGCCCCCCCCCCGCAATTTCGACAGTGCTGAATGTGCTCATCCACCTGCGCCACTTTGGGGAATTGCAGCACTGCTGCTGCTTTTGGGGGTTGGGTGCTATTCTCCAAATCCTCTTAATTCTCCAGAAAGAAATCCTGGTACCGATCCATCATATTTCTTTCGGATGTCATATTTTACGAAAGGATATGTGAACATGAGATCATAACACATATGTTAACTCCAATTGCAATAATTTTAATGAGCTGTATGGCCATTTCGGAAATTAATTCCTCTTCAGCAGCACTAGAACCAAAAGACAGGAAATCAGCAATTTCAAAAAATGTTCAAAATGCATAATTCCAAACGAAATCCGAATAATAAGTAATATCAAATATAGCTAAGGACAAAACAACGATGTAGGTAGTTAAATTTACATAAATTTAGATAATAGATAATATCTTTATTTATATCAATTTGTGACATCCTTTTCTTTAAGGTGTACTTACCCCCACTTTCCTGTGGGGTGTCTCTTGTATTTACCCCATGCTCAATAGAAATGCCGTCCGTTTGCATTGGGCCGTCGTGGTTGGGGGTCTTATGCAAGATTTCCCCTTGAAAAGTGGGGGTGATGTAGAATCGGCCTTTCCATACTACTGTTGCCAATAAAGCAATCATTATTTGTAATCTAAACATATATAAATTCAAATTATGGGCGTTAGTAGTAGAACACGTTACCCTAGACCACTTTTGTCGAGGACCCCCATAGTGCATTCTTTG
>MJUU01001728.1:0-13420 GCA_002080025.1 Modiolus philippinarum
ACCGGTGAACTCGAATTCTGCACCGATCGGGTTCACAACAGTGAGTATGTGGCTTCCTTGTAATGAGAGCTTTCTTGTGGTACCATATTTGTAGACTTATTGACCTTGACCTGGCCCTTAGGGCAATTTTTAAAAAACTTTAACCTTGCCTCTAGAAGGCAGGCTTTTAGTGGTAGGGTGTTTATATTTGGTATGTAACTTTCTTATGATGAGAGCTTTCTAGTGGTACCATATTTGTAGACATTTTGACCTTGACCTATCCCTGAAGGCAATTTTTGAAAAACATTAACCTTGCCTCTAGAAGGTAGGATTTCAGTGGTAGGGTGTTCATATTTGGTATGTAACTTCCTTATGATGAGAGCTTTCTAATGGTACCACATTTGTAGACATTTTGACCTTGACCTTTCCCTGTGGGCAATTTTTGAAAAACTTGAACCTTGCTTATAGAATTTAGTTCCTTAGTGGTAGGGTGTTCATATTTGGTATGTGACTGTTTTGTGATGAGAGCTTTCTAATGGTGCCATATTTGTTGACATTATGACCTTGACCCTGCCCTGAGGGCAATTTGTTAAAAACTTGAACAGTGTTTCTAGAATGTTGACATTTAGTGGCAAGGTATTCAATTTCGGTATATGACTTCCTTATGATGATAGCTTTCTGATGGCACCATATTTTTAGACATTTTGACCTTGACCTTGCCCTTAGGGCAATTTTTTTTTAAAAAACTTTAAGCTTGTTTCTAGAAGTTAAGTGTTTACTTATAGGGTGTTTATATTTTGTTTGTGACTTCCCTATGGCAAGGGCTTTTTGGTAGCACCATTGCTGTAGACATTTTGACCTTGACATTGCCCTGGGGCAATTTTAAAAAAAAAACTTGAACCCTGTTTATAGAAGTTATTCTTTTAGTGATGGGGAGTTCCTGTTTGACATATGGCTTTCTTATATCACATTTAAGATATTTATCACATACAATTACAAAAATGTATAACCTACAAATTAATTGTGCATTGTGGTTACTCTTATCCCCGGCGAGCTATGTTGTCTTCTGACAACTCTTGTTTATTTCAAAAAGTATAACAGATAAAGGTCAAGTGTAAATTGCAAAAAGGTTAAGCATATCTAGATCTACTTACCCTGAAATTTTGAAGAAAATCCCAAAACCCTTGGAGGAGTTATTGCCCTTTTTTCATAGAATTTTCAAAATTTTCATATTTTATCTCGAAGCCATGAAATGGCTGGAGAGATGTTAAAATGACAAGAGGCTTCAAGCCTATTAACAGCTCTAAAAGATGATCTTCGTGCTTCCGATAAAATATAGTGCGCAAGTTTCTTTCAAAATCGTATACATTGTGTTTTTAATTTATATTTCTTCATTTTCTTGAGTTGGTGCATGTTTATCAAATTACTTGTTTTTTTATATTGCGTCTCGGATCAACGAACCTGTCGCGCAGTAATTTGTCAAAGATGAAAGTAACATTTGTTTACCTGTGACAGTGTATTGCATATTTATAGCAATGAAATCTACATGCGAAATCACACAGTCCGATTATTACCACGTATTACGGAATAACTTAATACATGCAGATGTATGCAGCAGTTCTTTGGATGACTTCGAAGTTTTGCCATGTGTAGATTTTCAGGGCTTCGAGATTCAGCTCCATCGGAGCTTTGATTTGTCTTCTGTTTCCCAAACTATAGAAGATGAAGGTCAAGTGTAAATTGATAAAATGTATGCCATGCTGTGTCAACTTCAAAACTGGTTTTGAAAATTTATCGTTGACCGCCATTTTCAAAATGGCTGCAGAAAAAAGGCGGGAAAATTCAACATTGATTGATTTCAATGAAATTTCGTTTCCAAATAGATATTGATGTTGCAACTTCAGAACTGGTATTGAAAAGTGTTCGTTGACAGCCATTTTCAAAATGATTGCCAAAAAAGGCTGGAAAATTCAACATTGTTCGATTTCAATGAAATTTGGTTTCCCAATAGATTATGATGTTGCAACTTCAAAACCGTATTTGAAAATTGTTTTTGACCGCCATTTTCAAAATGGCCGCCAAAAAAAAGCTGGAAAATTCAACATTGTCTGATTTCAATAAAATTTGGTTCCCAAATAGGTATTGATGTTGCAACTTCAAAAGTGACTTTAAAATTTGTTCGCTTACAGCCATTTTCAGTATTGCTGCCAAAAAAGTCGGGAAAATCCAACATTGTTCGATATCAATGAAATTTGGTTGCCAAGGTTGAGGTTGCGACTTCAAAACCAGTGTTAAAAATTGTTCATTGACTGCCATTTTCAAAATGGAAGTTATAAAAGGTGGGAAAATTCAACATTGGCTAATTTCAATGAAATTTGGTTTCCAAATAGGTATTGATGTCACAAATTCAAAACCGATGTTGAAAATTTTTTGTTGAGCGTCATTATAAAAATGGACGTAAAAAAAGGCAGGAAAATTCAACATTGTCCGATTTCAGTGAAATTTGGTTTCCAAGTGGATATTGATAATGCTATTTCAAAATAGATATTGATGTCGTAACCTAAAAATATGGTGTTAAAAATTGTCGTTGACCACCATTTACAAAATGATGACTCAGCTTCAAAACTGGTTTCGAAAGTGGTCCTTAGCAAGAACATTTTTATCAAAATAGCCCAACAAAGAAATAGAGTAAAACACGATCAGACTTAAAATACAGTTCAAGATATTTGTGATGTTCAAGCTACCAAATTTTGAGAGACTGAAGTTCAACTGTATAACTTACAATGTGAGCTTGATTGTGGCAACTGAAAGCCAGGTGAGCGATACAAGCTCCTGGGAGCCTCTGGTTATGTAAAATTTTCCAAATATGAAAAAAAAGAAAAAAAAAACTAGAACAGATACAGGTCAACTTTATATTACAAAAATGTTCAGCATATTACTGCTGATATCCTCTGACTTTCCCCATATTTCTCTTGCAGAATATCAAGATAGTTACCTGTCTTCACAGGTAAAGTGTTTGTTCACACCTTCCATTGTTACAACAAATTTCATTCATGCATGAAGAGTTTCATCCTGTCTTAGATGTTCAGCATGTCAAGGGCCTCATTTTATCTTCATGATGGAAGTTGTCTGATGTGTCTGCACCTCATCCAAGGTGGCTGCCAGTGGGGAACAGTGGACCCTGTTGGAAAACACATTCAAATATCCTATGAAACTACCTGGCCAATTTGCTCCATACTTGATCACAACTGTCTTCAGTTGGGCTCCTTTGAAAAATGTTTCTGCAAGTCTGCATCAGATCCAAGATGATTGCCATAGTTTAACATTGGACCATAAGGAAAAGCATTCAAAAATCTTCTCCTCTGAAATCACAGAGACAATTTTAATCAAACTTGGTCTGAATCATTACCCTAGTATCTAGATTCAAAATTGTGTTGGATTAGTCTGAGGACCAAACAACATTGCTGCTACTACAAAAAATAGCATATACATGTAGTGGTAAATTGTTGTTTTTGGCAAATAACTCCAGAAAAGTTAATAAAAGTGATAGTTTACAAGATCTAGCTCCCTCCCAATTTAGAAGAAAATCTGATTACTATTTTGGAGTATTTGCCATTTTTCCATAAAATTTTCAAAATTTTAATATTTTTTTTTTGTATAAAAAAAAAAACTATTAACAGAGAGGTCAACTTTAAATTGTAAAATTGTTTAGCAAAAGGGAGTTTGCAGGAAAAATATGATTAGTGTCCAAAACCTGCAGGAAGGATAGATAATTTTATTTGACTTCTCATTCCTTCTGCACAGACTACCGTGTAAGCACCACTCTTCTTAAACAACATAAAAGGATTTTCATGAAGGACACTGTATGGGGATGTGTATGAAGGAATTTAATTATTGTGTGATACAAGGAAGGGGAGATGATGTGACTGACTTTTCATTGATTTCATCTGCATAGATTTTAAATGTTAAACGTTTAAACTCCTAGATGGATTTTGATGAAACTACACAAATTAAGGACATTCTATGGAGATGTACATGATTTGTAACAATCTATTCAGGGGAGATAACTTAACTTTTCATTGATCCTTCTGCAAGGATTACCTCGTAAACACAACTCTTAAACCACTAAGGAATTTGATGAAACATTACACAAAGGACTTACACTATATGGAGGTGTGCTTGAAGGAATTTAATTATTGTCACGTGTACACCATGAAGGGGAGACAATTTTACTGACTTTTCATGATCCCTCCTGCAATGAATTTTTTGGACTTCAAAAAATAATTAGAAGGGTAGATATTGTGAAATAAAGCTGTGGGAGGAAATATTTATTTCTTCATCCTCCCAAGTACATATTGTGTCCAAATAAAATCTGTCTCCTTACTTTATTTACATATGCACTTGTTCACTTTTCTATTCTTGACTTTGGGCATGGGATATTAGTCTTGCTTTGCAGAGAGCTCTTGTTGATTTTATACACAAATAAATTACTGATAACGAACATACAATTAATATTGCTTTTATCTGTATACTGTAAAGGGGATAAATATTTTTGCTTTTTGTGAATGTGAATAAATCATTGTAAATTATTGGGAATCTCTGAAAGCTGACTATAAATACAAAAGAAAATACTGTTAGACATGTGCTTTATCAAACTGGAAATACCATGAAAATTAACTCCTTTGCAATGTACTGTTCATGGAAATTTTAATGAAATTGTGTTGAAATTTAATATTTTTCTCCCTAAATTGAAAAGCAATTTATATTATTAGTGTTTTTAATTTTATCTCAAGGAGTTGGAAAGCAAATCTTCAGAGGATATGATGAGAAATGTTTGTGATATAATTGCACAGAGTAGTAATGGGTTGCTTGAGAGCAAAGATGTATGGAGAGCTGTTCAATCCTTCATACAGAAACTTAACATAGTACTAGATTATAACCCTGAAGGCCAGTACCAAGGGAAAGCTGTAATTATAACACCAGAGGATATCACAGATACACATGCAAAACAGGTATAGTAGAAACAGTGGAATGTGTCTAATCCTTTGTACAGTAACTTAACATAGTACTAGAATATAACTGCGAGGGCCAGTATGAAGGTAATCCTTTGTAACCCAAACCTCATATTTAGCCACTTATGGTAAAATTTGTGCAAAACCTGTATTTTATAACTTAAAGTGTATTTTGTAACCTTTTAAAGACCATAAAAGATCTCTCTGAGGATTGAATATAAATGCTTTGTGGTATCAACAATCTCAGCTTGTTGGTCATCTACCTTGTTTTGAATGCCTTGTGATTGTTTGTATGTTGTATTGTCTATTGGTCCTTTTGATGGCAATGGATGACTGTTTGTAAGAGTACATTGCATTCATGACAAAAAGGATACATGGATGTAGCATTCTTTAGCAATTAACAATTTAATTCTGCTCAAACCAGTGCTAGGGGCTGTCTTGAACTTACTATGAGGTAGGAGCGTTTGCTCTTTGTTGAAGGCCTCATGTTGACTTAAATATTTGCTTAACCTTACCATGTATTTATAGGGATTTGTCCCATGTACATTTACTCCATTTCCCTTTATTATACCCCCTGCAAACGAAGTTTTGGGGTATATAGGATCACCATGTCTGTCTGTCTGTCTGTCCATCCTTCCCCTTTCGTGACCGGAGCAGAACTTTTGTACCATAGCACCTAGGATTATCAAACTTGGTGTGCGGATGCATCATGGGAAGACGATGTGTCGCGTACCAAAATTAGGTCACTGTGACCTTGACTTTGACCTTTGACCTTTATGATAGTAAAACCATGTGCATTTTGTGTCCGGAGCAGAACATTTGTACCATAGCACCTAGGATTATCAAACATGGTGTGCGGATGCATCATGGGAAGACGATGTGTCGCGTACCAAAATTAGGTCACTGTGACCTTGACTTTGACCTATGACCTTTATGATAGTAAAACCATGTGCATTTCATGTCCGGAGCAGAACTTTTGTACCGTAGCACCTAGGATTATCAAACTTGGTGTGCGGATGCATCATGGGAAGATGATGTGTCACGTACCAAATTTAGGTCACTGTGACCATGACTTTGACCTTTATGATTGTAAAACTGTGTCTGGAGCAGAACTTTTGTACAATAGCACCTAGGATTATCAAACTTGGTGTTTTGCGTACCAAATTTAGGTCACTGTGACCTTGACTTTTACCTTTGACCTTTATGATAGTAAAACCATGTGCATTTCGTGTCCGGAGCAGAACTTTTGTACCGTAGCACCTAGGATTATCAAACTTGGTGTGTGGATGCATCATGGGAAGATGATGTGTCGCGTACCAAATTTAGGTCACTGTGACCTTAACTTTGACCTTTGATCTTTATGATAGTAAAACCGTGTCTGGAGCAGAACTTTTGTACCGTAGCACCTAGGATTATCAAACTTGGTGTGTGAATGCATCTTGGGAAAACAATGTGTCGCGTACCAAATTTAGGTCACTGTGACCTTGACTTTGACCTTTGCCCTTAATGATATTAAATCCTTGCTCATTTTGTGCCAAAAGCTTGGTTAAATCAGCTTTGTATCCACCGAATTATATATTATTTTATGTATTACCCTTTAAATGAAGTACCAGATATGAACTGATTGGAATAAAATCTGTAATTTCAGTCCTGACACGCTTTATTTCTGTTAGATTTACTTTCCAATTACCATGTGGCTGAACGTCAAATTTCAAAATGACATGCCTTGGTACTCAAAAGCAGTTGCAGGGGGGTTTAGTCTGGCTTTGCCGACAGCTGTAGTTCACTGTAAAATATTTTGTGTATTCTTTCAGAAATTTAGTCTTATATCTGAAGGGTAAAATTGATTATTACAGTTGAACTGTGATGACTCAAACTGCAATAGCTCAAACCCCAGTGATGTCTCGAACCATTTTCTGGTCCCTTTGTTCAATTTTAAACACAGTTAAACCTCTAGAACTTGAACACTCATCTAGCTTGAACTCTTTTCATCAGTCCTTTGGTTCTTTTGAGCCATCAAAGTTTGACCTATATATATAAATATTTGGTAATTCTTTGAAACAAATAAATTAGGAAACTGATGTCATTTAAAGAATAGTTTTTAAAATTGAATTGCAGAAGATGAATGACAAACCTAATCATTTGTTATCCCCTTTCTTTCAGTATTTTGCAAAAGAAATAAAACATGAAACAATCACCATTAAAGACAATGTACTGACAGAACAGAATATTACCAAGATCAAATCCTTACTACATCAAAATCTAATCGTATAGATGTGTATGAATCCGTATTTACATGTATGAACTATAGTGCTAAATGTGTGATGTTGGTAACTAATGCTAGTGTAATGATGTTGGTAACTAATGCTAGTGTAACTTCTGATGAATTTGTGGTTGATTTAGTGCTTATTGAAACAGAACAGTAGTTTAATTTATTTTTGTTCAATTTAAATGAAATCTTTAAAAAATAGAATTGATTTAGTGTATTTGTAAATGAAATCATAATCAAATCATTGGTGCTAATATATAAAGTTAATGCTATTATTATTTTTTGTAATTATGTTAGAATTTGGAAATTTATATGGATTAAAGTGTACTTGTTGTATTGTATTGTTGACTCTAATTTCAGTTATGAACTCACTTTTAAGAGCACCTGCAAACTAAGTTAGATTTTTAGCTCACCTGTCCTAAAAGGCTAGGTGAGCTTTTGCCATCACTTTGCGTCTGTCGTCTGTCCATTTGTCAACAATTTCAAAAATCTTCTCCTCTGAAACTGCTGGGTTAATTGTAGCCAAACTTGGCCTGAATCATCACCAGGATATGCAGTTTCAAAATTGTTTTCAATGAGTCCAAAGATCAACAACATGGCTGCTGTTACTAAAAATAGAAAATAGGGGTAAATTGCTGTATTTTGGGAATAACTCAAAAACCGTTACAGATATCAAAAATCTATCTGTGTAAAAATGATCAGCATGGCAAGATTTACCCACCCTGCAATTTTTCAAGAAAATCTGAAAACCGGTCTTGGATTTTTTGCCCTTTTTCAGTAAAATTTTCAAAATCTTAATATATTTTATTTTTATACGACCGCAAAAATTTTGCGGTTGTATTATGTTATGGCGCAGTCGTCGGCGTCTGTAGCCAGCATAACTTTGTTTCTAGTGGACGGATCATCTTCAAATTTCAGTATGTGGTTTCTTGGCATAATGGCTATCCCGGGTTTTAATTTCGGGTTTATGGCCCCACCCGTTTCAGAAAAAGGGGCCAAAAAGGGGTAAAATTGGGTATTTTTGTGTCTGTGGACAGCATAACTTTGGTTCCAGTGAACAGATCATTTTCAAATTTTAGTATGATGTTTCTTGGCACATGCTTTAGCCCGGGCTATAATTTTATGTTCCTGGCCCCGCCCGTTTTAGAAAAAGGGGCCAAAAGGGGTTAAATTGGTTGTTTTCACATATTTGACTGTAGAATCTTTATTATTTATCGGATTTTGATGGGGTTTCTTTCAGTAAACTCCTTAGAAAATTTCCAATCTGTAGTATGACAACAGATTTCACGTGGCATGTACCGTTCACGAGATAAATGGGGCGAATTTCAAAAATTTCATTTTTTTATTTTTAGTCCGATTTTGATGCAATTTTTTCCAAAGGATTCCTAATGAAAAATTATCATAGCGCTCTACTTTTAGATTTTTGGTAACTTGTTTCCTTAAAAAGTTATGAGGGGCCGAAGGGGGCCAAAATCGTAAATTTACAGATAACCAAAAAATTTTATTTTTCATCGGATTTCGATGGGATTTTTTTCTTTGGATTCCTCTTGATGTAAGCTTTCAGTATTATGTCAACAGATTTGGCGTAGCTCTTACCGTTTCCGAGCTATGAGGGGCTGAAGGGGCCAAAATTGTAAATTTACAGATAACCTAAAATTTTTATATTTCCTCGGATGTCGATGGGATTTTTTTCTTTGGATTCCTCTTGAAGTAAGCTTTCAGTAGTCTGACAACAGATTTGGCGTAGCTGTCACCGTTTCGGAGGTATGAGGAGCTGAAAGGGGCCAAAATTGTAAAGTTACAGATAACCTAAAATTTTTATTTTTCATCGAATTTCGATGGGATTTTATTCTTTTGATTCCTCTTTATATAAGCTTTCAGCATCATGTCAATGGATTGGGCTTAGCTCTAACCGTTTCTGAGCTATAGAGGGTCAAAGAGGAATCATGTGGAGTCATAAGGGCTAATTTTTATTTTCCCTAGTTTGTGTCCAGCTAATTACTCGGTCAATCTCCTTATTGCGACCATCTAATTATTGTGTCAAGCTCTTTCCTATGTCCATACTGACTTTAAATTACACTTTTTCAAATTTCAGTGGACGACATGCTGCGGTCGTATCATGCTGCGCTCGGCGTAGCCCTTTATTTATTTGAAATACTGTAACAGATAGAGGTCAACTTTTTATTGCAAAAATGTTCAGCATATCAAAATCTAACCACCCTGAAATTTTGAAAAAAAATCAAAAACCCTTGTAGGAGTAGTTGCCCTTTTTAGCTCACCTGGCTATACCAGGGTGAGCTTTTGCCATCTCTTGGCATCCGTCGTCCGTCCGTCCGTCGTAAACTTTTTTTCAAAAATCTTCTCCTCTGAAACACTGGGCCAATTTAATCCAAACTTGGCCTGGGTCATCACCAGGGTATGTAGTTTAAAAAATGCGTTCGGTTAGTCCGAGGACCAAACTACATGGCAGCTGTTACTAAAAAATAGATCATAGGGGTAAATTGCTGTTTTTGGCAAATAACTCAAAAACGGTTGCAGATATAAAAAATCTGATAGGATAAAATTGTTCAGAATGACGAGATCTATCTCCCCTGCAATTTTGAAGAAAATCGAAAAATCCGTCTCAGAGTTGCAGCCCTTTTTCCGTAAAATTTTTCAAAATTTATGCATCTTTTATTTTTTATTTCAAAAACTGTAACAGAGAGGTATAAAGTGTAAATTGCAAAAAAATTATTTGTTACATAATCAAGAGCAAAAAAGTGTTTTTGTACAAATTTTTACATTTTTTTTTTGCAAAAATACTTTCATAATCTTTACTTATTTCACAAATTAATAATAATTGTATATAAATGTAGTACAGTGTACTTTTGTAATATTGGTTTGCCCACCTTGCAAACATCGCTCCCAGATAAATATTGAAGTAGCATCATAACTTCATTGCCTGCATAACTTAATAACTGACTTGCATGGCTATGCCATGGTGAGCTTCTTGCCATCACTGTGTCAGTGGTATGTCCATCGTAAACTTTTCATTCAAACATATTCTTCTCTGAAACCGCTGGGCCATTTGGAACCAAACTTGGGCACAATATGGCACAATATGGTCCTTAGGTGGCCCCTTTTAAAAAAAATGTCTGGCAAGTCTGTATCATATCCAAGATGGCTGCCAGCAGGGAACACGTTTAAACATTGGACCCTATGGGAAAGCATTCAAAGATCTTCCCTGAAACCACTACGCCAATTGGAACCAAAATTGGTCACAATTGTCCTTCGGTGGTCCCCTTTTAAAATTTTCTCCGGCAAGTCTGCACGTCATCCAAGATGGCCACCACTTGGGAACTTGGTTGAAAATTGGACAATATTGCAAAAATCTTCTCTGAATATACTGGACCAATTGGAACCAAACTAAGTTAGAATGGTCCTTAGGTGGCCCCTTTTTAAAAATGTGTTCAGCAAGTCCACATATCCAAGATGGCCACCAGGAGGGAACATGTTTTTAGCTCACCTGGCTATGCCAGGGTGAGCTTTTGCCATCACATTAGCTCACTTTTTAGCTCACCTGGCCTAAAAGGCCATGTGAGCTATTGCCATCACTTGGCGTCCGTCGGCGTCCGTCCGTCCGTCGTCCGTCCGTCCGTCGTAAACTTTTTCAAAAATCTTCTCCTCTGAAACTGCTGGGCCAGTTTTAATCAAACTTGATCTGAATCATCACCAGGGTATGTAGATTCAAAATTATGTTCGATTAGTCGGAGGACCAAACAACATGGCTGCCGTTACTAAAAATAGCACATAGGGGTAAATTGCTGTTTTTGGCAAATAACTCAAAAACCATTGCAGATATCAAAAATCTGAAAGGAAGTAAAAGTGATCAGCATGACAAGATCTACCTGCCCTGCAATTTTGAAGAAAATCTGAAAACCCGTCTTAGAGTTATTGCCCTTTTTCCATGAAAATTTCAAAATTTTGATATTCTTTATTTTTTATCACAAAAACTATAACAGATAGAGGTCAACTTTAAATTGCGAAAAATGTTTAGCATATCAAGATCTACCAACCTTAAAATTTTGAAGAAAATCTAACTACCCATTTAGGATTTTTTGCCCTTTATTGGTCAAATTTAAGAAATTTGATACTTTTTGTCATCAATTTAAAAAATCTTCTCCTCTTAAGCCACTGGGCCAATTGTTACCAAACTTGACATGAATCATCACCAGGGTAAACAGTTTCAAAATTATGTTCGATTAGTCTGAAAACCAAGCAACATGGCTGCTGTTACTAAAAATAGAACAAAGGGGTAAATTGCATTTTTTTGCAAATAACTCGAAAACTGTTACAGATAACAAAATTCTGATAGGAGTGAAAATAATCAGCATGTCAAGATCCAACCAGCCTGTAATTTTAAAGAAAATCCAAAAACTAGTGTTGGAGTTATTGCCCTTTTTCCGTAAAATTTTCTAAATTTTAATATACTTTATTTTTTATTTCAAAAAGTATAACAGATAGAGGTCAAGTGTAAACTGCAAAAAGGTTCAGCATGTCAAGATCTACCAACCCTGAAATTCTGAACAAATTCCAAAAATCTTTGTAGGAGTTGTTGCCCTTTTTCATGGAATTTTCAAATGTTAATATTTTTTCGTCTTTTAATATTACCATAACTAGAGAAGATAAATGTTAAGTGTAAATTGATAAAATGTTTGTCATGCTGTGGCAACTTCAATGCTGGTGTATAAAATTGTTTGTTGACCGCCATTTTCAAAATGGCCGCCAAAAAAGGCGGGAAAATTCAACATTGTCCGATTTCAATGAAATTTGGTTTCCAAGTTGATAATTTGATGTTGCGACTTCAAAACAGATACTGAAAATTGTTTGTTGACCGCCATTTTCAAAATGGCCGCCAAAAAAGGTGGGAAATTCAACATTGTCCAATTTCAATGGAATTTGGTTTCCAAATAGGTTTTGATGTCATGAATTCAAACCAATGTTAAAAATTGTTTGTTCACCGCCATTTCAAAATGGCCACCAAAAAAGGCGGGAAAATTCAACATTGTCCAGTTTCAATGAAATTTGATTTCCAAGTGCATATTGATGTTGTGAATCCAAAATTGATGTTAAGAATTGTTTGCTGAAGGCCATTTTAAAATGGCTGCCAAAAAAGGCGGGGAAATTCAACATTGTCTGATTTCAATGAAATTTGGTGTCCAAGATGATATTGAAATTGCAACTTCAAAAGTCGTGTTGAAAATTGTTTTGTTGACTGCCATTTTCAAAATGGCCACCAGAAAGGCGGGAAAATTCAACATTTTCCTATTTCAATGAAATTTGGTTTCCAAATAAATATTTTGATGTGGTAACTTATAAATATGGTTTTAAATATTATTGTTTACAGCCATTTACAAAATTATGTCTCAACTTCGAAACTGGTGTTGAAAGTGGTTATAAGCAAGTACATTTTTCTCAAAAAAGTGCAACAAAGAAATATAGTAAAACATGATCAGACTTTAAATACAGTTCAAGATATTAGTGGTGTTTGAGCTAATTACAAAGATTGAGAGACTTAAGTTCAACTGTATAACTTAAAATGTTAGCTTCATTGTGGTAACTGAAAGCCAGGTGAGCGATACAGGCTCCTGGGAGCCTCTAGTTAAAATCTTCTCCTCTGAAACTACTGGAGGGATTGGTTTGAAACTTTATAGTAATCATCTATGACATGTCCTGTACAAACGATCCTCATTTTATTATGAACTGATGAAAAAATGGCCGCCCGTACTAAAGATAGAACCTAGGGGTAAATTGCAGTTTTTAGCCAATAACTCAAAAACCGATGCAGATATAAAAAATCTGACTTAGGGTAAAAATGTTCAGAATGCCGAGATCTCTCTGCTCTGCAATTTTGAAGAATTAAATTGGAAAACCCGTCTGAGAGTTATAGCCCTTTTTCTGTAAATGTTTCAAAATTTGTGCATTTTTAGCTCACCTGGCTATGCCAGGGTGAGCTTTTGCGATCACTTGGCGTCCATCGTCCGTCCGTCGTCTGTCGTAAACTTTTCGTTCAAAGATCTTCTCCTCTGAAACAACTGGGCCAATTGGAACCAAACTTGGTCACAATAGTCCTTGGGTGGTCCCCTTTAAAAATTGTAACCGGCAGGTCCGTACCTAATCC
>MJUU01001736.1:6748-48269 GCA_002080025.1 Modiolus philippinarum
ATTATATTAAGTTTTAGTATTGCGGACACCAGTATAATATAAAATAGAGAAAAGGTGCGCTTTCTTTTATATTTATGGTTAATTTCTATCAAGTTATAGTATTGCGGACTCTGGTATAATATGAAATAGAGAAAAAGTGTTCTTTCTTTAATATCTATAGTTAAATTATAGAAAGTTTTAGTATTGTGGACACCAGTATAATATAAAATAGAGAAAAAGTGTCCTATCTTTTATATGTAAATTCTATAAAGGTATAGTATTGCAGACACCAGTATAATGTAAAATAGAGAAAAAGTGCCCTATCTTTTATATTTATGGTTAAATTCTATCAAGTTTTAGTATTGTTTTGGTATTGTCGACCCTACTCTGGTATTGGTACGCCAAAAGTGGAGACAGTTCCCGGGAGAAAACTTTTCTTTTGTCAAAATTAACATTGGTTTTATCTTTATGTATCGCATTGTAAATTACCATTTTTTTATGCTGTGAAATCTAGAATATCTCGACTTTTATTGCACGAAGATATTTTTCATTTCGATTTCGTTTCATGAAAATATATAAGATTTTTTAACCGACACGGTGCACGTTACATGGTACACGGTACACGATACACGGTACACGATACACGATTGAGAACTTTCTGTATCATTCATCGTGCGAATCGTGTGCGCTCAACGTGTGAACCGTGTGCGTTCATCGTGTGAATCGTGTGCGTGTGGTAGGGAATGTTGAACGTTTCCATCGCTGTATTTATAAAAAACACAAATGTAAATTGGAAGAAATTTATAATGTGATTAAATCAACAAAATTCAAAAAAACCAATTGGCTTTTCCAAATGGCAAAACCAACTGCAGATTGAGAACTTACACTTCAAAGTAAAACATACAACATACTTTGCATTTTATCTTTGCTAGTCTGCAAGAAAATAAAATTAAAGTTTTTCGTTGGAAACTTTTGCATTACATTCTGCCATGTACAAATAATAAAATACCGAGGTTACTGTTTACAAATGATGTAAACAGATTCTTGCTGTATGGCAAATCACAGATTCACCCTTGTGCAATATATGTAATGAGTAAGAAAATTATGAGCATTATTTTTATTTCTTGTAAATACTATAGGATATTTTGGAATAATATTAAAGATCTGTTGAAAAAAAAATGGAATTGGAGATCAAGTGATCAACCTGTATTATTTGGTGTTTGGATATAAAATTGATGATTGTAGTTACTTTGGTGTCAACTTATTGCTAACAATTATTATGTATGTGATTTATAAAAGTTATTACTTGTCCAGATGTAAAACAAAGGAAATTAATGTTTTCGTCCTTTTTCAAAAAGAATTTATGAGATACATTCAATTTTGTCCCGATAAAAAAATTATGACTGATAAGTGCATAAAGGACACATTTCAATGTGGATCACTAACCTCAGATAATAAAAGGGTGTTTGGGCTCCAAGAGTGAGACGAAGGTTGTCTGCGGAAATAGCTACAATATTTTTTTCAGACCTAAAGTGGGACATTCTGACAGCATTTCAGATGGTCATAACGAGGGGAATTTAAAACAAAAATTTTCATTAAAACAGGAAAATTAAAAATAAGCTGTCATATCTGTTACCTCCATTGAAAAAAGAAAGTTTAATCTCAGGGCCTTTAGTAGAAAATGAACCATTCGTATGAAATAATGTGCAGAACAATCCCCAATTTATGGTTTTCTTATTTTAAAAAGGCTGTTTTATCTATTTGAAATCTATTTTCTCCAATATTTTAAAAAGCTTGACATTAAGAGTGGTGAGCGTGAGAGCGTGATTTGGTGTTGGAAAGCGTGACTCTCACGCCGAAAGCGTGAGACTTGACAGGTCTAATAAATCCTTTTGGATGCACTAGTTATGTTACGTAGATGTCTAGTAAATTTTTTCTTTGCCTTTCTCTATTAAATGAAAGTATCATGATCAATTGATTTTAATCCATTAAGATTAGATTAAACACAGTACATTGTTTTCCTTTGAAAACAATGTTTGAAAACGTTCCAAATAATAACATTGTGCTTGATCTATAAATAGTTATTACATCATCATGTACATTGCACTCGGCAGCTAGTTCCCCTGTTTCAGCGTGTACGACTAACATCACAGGGCAGAACCTTGACGGTATCGTTGAACCGTCAAGGGGAATTGTTAACAACATGATAGTGCAATAATTTTTTCATTCTAAAAAAAAAATATATCGTGCGAACTCTCATACATCATAAGAAATTTAAGTCGTTCTGTATCGGCGACTCGAAATGAATTGATTTCCTTAATGCCGAACAACGCTACACTCATATCTTATTGCAGTTACTGCACGCCGGATC
The DNA here is from genome assembly GCA_002080025.1 of Modiolus philippinarum. Lineage (NCBI taxonomy): Eukaryota > Metazoa > Mollusca > Bivalvia > Mytilida > Modiolidae > Modiolus > Modiolus philippinarum. The sequence goes on from MJUU01001736.1 coordinate 9,099, forward strand.
GCCGACAAACAGTAAAATATCAGGCCAAGTACTTATACAATTATTGCTAGCTGTCTCCCGACAAAGGGACAAAACAGTACAATAAAAACTAATACAAATTGATTCAGGAGATGTGTGAATTGTACATTAAAAGAGTCAGAACTATCAACTGATTATTCGAACAGCCAACATTTTTAATGTTGAAGTGTTTTTAACATGAATATGAACTGAAGAAATACAGACATTGGGATGAAAAGATAACATGAAACACCCACACTGGCCGAAAATCATAATCACACGTCAGTAATTCACTTGGAAACCACAGAAGAAAAACATAAATAAAAAGATAAAATACAAACGAAAACAATAATAGAAACTCGGGATAGCCGGACTTGGTACCGACAGTAGCAATAGCCAGTGTGGTAGGGTTAGACCGGTTTATGGGTACCCAAACCTCCCCTTTATACAATGTATATCCTGTTTGCTTTTACATGTAGTATTTAAAACATACAAATAAAACCCAATACAGATAGACCACTAACTACTTGACCACTATTTTAAAAGGGAAAAAGAAAGAAAAAACTGAATTTTGAAAGAAGGGTCAAGGAGTGTTCGCCGCTAAGTTGCCGGCTAGGTCAAGGAACCTAATCTGCTGGTAAAACACTGTCGCATCTCTGAAAAAAAAAGTCTAAATCAAAATTTCCCCAAGGTTTTGATTAAGAATAAATATGCATTTCAGTAGACATCGGCAGTATCAGTGAAAAGCTAGTATACTTGTAATATCTTCAGGTCACCAGATCCGAAAGCCAATTTGACAGATTCTTAAAAAAATATTCTGTCAAGGTCCCTTATTGCGAAAAGAATGTAAGTAAAGTCCAAGTTTTTCTGGATTTCTGATTAGTTTTTGGCATTTTTAAAAACATTTCCGTAAAATTAAGGATCAGAAATGTACTTAGTAATAAGCTGTTTTCGGGTCCTGCCATATTTCGATATCAAATGTTCATACCTTCTATAAAGCTTCTTAAATTTTTGAAATCTTTAACTTTGCTGTAAAAGTTTGGATGTGAAAGTTATTTTACGTCATTCAAGTCGTCAAGAGTAGAACAAACTCGTGCGAATCGTACCTATTGAGATATAAATACCCAATTGGATGGACGTAAAGAAATGTTGCTGCAAAGAAAAAGGAAATTAGTAATAGTGAAATCAAAATAGCCAATTTTATCATATATTTTAGTGTTAATTTTACCAAAGTCAATGATTATAGTCAGACAAGAAAAGAGAAGTATTTAGAATCATTGTTCGTTTAATCAAATTCCAAGTCCTGTAGTTAGACGAGATCCACATGATCTCAAAAACTGGGATTGTCAATACTATGGATATCGTCAATATACATGTTGATATTATTGAGAATGGTATATGGTTGTGGCTTTTTTGTAAGGTTCCTTTTCGTAGTTTTTTAAATAAAAAAAATCACTTTCATATCAGAAAGATCTGCAATGAGAGGTGCACAATTTGTACAGATGTAAATTCCAATAACCTTGTGATATCAATGTTGCTAAAAACAACAAAAATAATGTCTAGCAAAAGAATCAATGCTTTAATAATATCATTGCAAATCCATGAACAACGTTTGTTGCAAGTGGTAATAAAGAAGTATTCTTGCTTTTTTATTACTACAGGTGTACAGCGGACCAGAAATTTAAAAGACCATTTAATAAGTTGTCCTAATTTGGATTTATTCAAATTATGTGAAATATATCAGCAAACGAATACCGAAGCAAGAACAAGGAAAAGGGAAATTCTAAAATCATAAAACCAAAAACACGGCAATTCACAGCAACAAAAATTGAGACAGTGTGACAAAGACAAAACAAATAAACAAAAAAAGAACAAGAAGGTCACAAAACTAAAGCACTAGCAGTGTGAACCCCTATAAAAACTGGAGTACCATCAGGTGCTCCGGAAGGGTAAGCATGATCTGCTCCACGCGTGGCACCCGTCACACTGCCAGTGAAAAGTCCGGTGTTGTCACAGTCGGTGTTAGTCAGTCCGGTAACAAACTCTGGATCTACCCAAAGGTTGTGAAACCGAAACATTGTAATGGTCTGTCAAATCGTGGTGACGACCGTAAAACTTCTGTAGTGAAAAGGATGTATAAAGCGTAGAAAAATCAAAACTGTTAATATGTGAAACTGGTGTATTAATATAGAGCATGTATTACAATTACCGGATTTTTTACCGACTCAACACTGTACGATATGGTGTCACTAATAAGCCTTATTTACTGTCCTATATTCAAATATTTGTTCATACATTTAGAGCAGATAGACCAATTAAAAAGTAGAGCACAAATTTTCATTTTTATATGGAGAGTATCAAATAGTATAGACAAATCAAATCTTTGAACACTTTTGTAGTACTTATGTTTGGTTAAAAAAAGATTTTTTTAAATAAAAGAACAAAATATGTGCTTCGAAACAGCTCTCAAAGTCACAATGAAAATATAAAAAATTATGGACATTTGACGGTTACCATGACCACATTTCTCTGTATTTTGATTTTATTTGTAAAAGTAGCTCCATCTCAATCATTTCAGTTAGTGGATTTGATAAATTAAAAAGTAAGAAAATTAAAAAAAAGGCTACTGTCGTAATTTGTTGGACAAAGTATTGATTATTTGTTTAAGGTATATCCCAAATCTAATTTTGTCTTTAGTATTCCACACATAATCAAGAGATGAATATTTGATATTTGTACTTCGCGATGATATGCTGGGTTCATAGATATTTTTTTACGTTTTAAGGATGTTCGCTGGTCAATTTTAAAATAACAAGGATTTCAATTAAATGTGATTTCCTGTTAGAAAATTGAAAAAGAAGTTATTTAAGCCAAAAAGAAAATTGATAGGTTACCGATGTAATTTTCGAGATGAAGTGTTTCAAAAAAATGGCGGGAAACTGAACTCTCTGTATTTTTCATAGGTTTAACATGAGCAATGTTTATCCGATAATGAATGTGGCAAAGTAACACCAACTGAATAAAATTTTGTCAGAGTGCTCCAAAAGATGTATAAAATGAAATGATTTAAGGAGGCTTGCTCCTGATGTTCTTTATATCAAGGATTTCTTGAAACCTATTTTAATTTACTAGGCATTGTAGACTAAATGAAATCGCAAAAAGAAATACATAGGTCCGTGTGCTTTCTAGCGAGATACAAGTCATTAAAAAATTTGGTGGGAGGTGGATTCTCTTGATTTTCCCTTAATTTAACATTAGGATTATTTTTTGTGCATATGCTGTGAAGTTATATCAAGAATTTTATGAAATCTTTTCATAATTTGACCTATAGAACATATTCATGAAGTAAAAAGTGAGGGTCCGTGTGCAAAATTCTTAAAGCCATTGAACTGGACAAAACCAGAGGAGTTCCGAAATCTGACAAAAATTAAAAAATGTGACGAGTGAGCCTCCTTAAAAATAATACGGGTCACCGGGCAAAAAGTTATACATCATTTAAATGGATAAAACCAGAGAAATCCGAAAATCTGACAGAAATACATAAACATGAAAAGCGAACATCCTTAACGGTTTATAGTTGTTTGTGATTGTCAGCAGGAGACGATAAGCCATTAATATAAACAGCTATGGTTCACATTTTGTTTAAACAGCGAAATGGCAAGTAATTAAAACACACCAATAAACTAAATTTTTCCTGACTCTCTAAAAACTTGCATTGTCAAAAATATATTAATGTTATGTTTATTTCTCTATTGTTTGTGGCTACGTCGCAATCAAACCATATTGACATTAAAATTAAATTTATCCTACTAATTTACTTTATAGTTGATGGAATATGGTCTGATTGGTCAGTATGGTCCCTATGTTCACTCACGTGTGGTGGTGGAACTAAATACAGGAATCGATTTTGTAATAATCCAGAAAGATCTTTGGGTGGTAGAGACTGTGAAGGAAGTGATAGAGATACAAGAAATTGTAACACAGATAAATGTCCAGGTTTGTTATGACATATAACAAGTATCGAGAACATATGCTTGTCACTATTTTTTGTCGCGTATTTATTGGTATATGACAGAATTTCTCATTCTTTTAAATATACCATTTTCTAATTAGTGAATTAATGTATCTATACTTACTTCAACAGGTACTAAAGTCACCTTGAAGGCAGGCCGCTAGTTATATCTTGCAAAGAAGTCAAAATTGTCTTAATCACTTATCATCATTTGGTTTCGATCAAATCTCCGTAGTTATTAATAATACCGTAAGGATTCCATGCTTCATGCCATTCCTACCCATTCAAAGTACCTGATAACACCCCTCATTTTTATAGGGGGTTTACACTGCTTTTGTTTTAGCTATGTAATTTTTTTTTCTTAGTTTGGTTAATTTCTTAGGTTGTCTCAGTATTTGTTTAATTAGAATCAGGTAAATATTATAGGTTGTCTCAAATTTTGATACATCAGGTCCTACAGAAGAGAAGCGTATGACACTCATAACACAGCAAGATTACATATGATGTTGAAATAGCTGTTGGGTTGCTGATTGGTCATTGTCATTTTGTTATCCGTAGAGAAAACCAATTAAAATCCATGGTGAATGTTAGTTCTCTACCCCCCAAACAGCACCGAGGTGGACGTTTGAAAAGCATTTGTGTATCTCTTAAGTTTCAGACAATAAAAAGGAAAAAGCTTTATCACAAACAAATTCAATGAAGACAAAAATATGGAAAAAAAAATAGTTTGATATATAAGATAACACAAAAGGCAGAATCACTGACAGTGTGAACTCCCTCTCAAAAACAGAGAGTATCATTAGTCGTTCAGGAAAGATAAACATGATTTGCTCCACGCGTGGCACTGCCACCCCGTCAAACTGCCAGTAAAAGGTTCGGTTTTGTCGCAGTTCTCCTTTACCTAGGAGGACAGATAAGCATTGAGCACCCCTTGACGCATCTTTCAAAATTACGTATGTCTTTTGCTCTTCTTCCCAGATGGTTGTCATGGAGTTAGTAGTCTACCTGTATTTGTAATTTTTGCGCCTGTCCCAAGTCAGGAATATGTTGTTCATTGGCTTGTCCTTGTCTTCTTATAAAATTTTAGTTTCTTGATATTTGGGTTATTGGCTGTGGTTTTTTTCCATTGATTTATTCATCTTTTTTACCTTTTCGGGGCCATTTAGGGCTTACTATATGGTGTGAGGTTCCTCACTGTGTTGAAGACCATATGGCGACCCCTAGATGTTTTGTTTTGGGTCGTTGTAACCTGGATATTGGATGTTGTCTCCTTGGTATTTACCCCATTTCCTTTCTTTTTCATGTTTAATATTCCATAGAAAAACGGGACAGAAAAAGGAGAGGTTTGGGTATCAATACACCCGTTTAACCCTACTGCTTTCTTTTGCTAGTACCGGTACATAGTCCGGCTGTCCTATCTCCAATCGTGAACGGTCTTATTTTGTCTTATATGTATATTTATGCAAATTATGACATGTAACTGTAATTTTCAGTCATTTTGATGTTTCCTGTATTTCCCTTTTTGTCGTTTGTAAGGCGTCAACATCCAAGGGGCAAAGAATACATAGAAAAAAAGGTAATTGATTTGTTAAATATAGATGTTGTAAAATGTGCGGTCTAAATGCGTATTTCACTATTAAAAAGTTAAAAATATCGACATTTGTATAATCTTTTAATTTAAGACGGCCAGAGTAATGAGTACAAAAAGTTCACTTTTGGAAAGTCAAATTATTGCTCTTTTTATTTCACGTAAGAGAGATATATACAAAAAAAGGAGTTCACTTTTATTTCACGTATTGTACATCTTAGAGAACAGACTTCGAGAGTTATAACATTAAGTATGCCACTGTTGATGGCGTACACAATATCTTATTGGTTTTCGCATTTTGGACTTCTTGTATGGGATTTCGAAATGAACGAAACCTTTAAATTAATAAATGCTCAATGATAGGCGTCATCTATATAGTAAACACTTGAATGCCAGCCCGTCACACTGCCAGTTAAAAGTCCGGTTTTGTCACAGGTGGTGTTTGTCAGTCGACTCTGGATCTGACCAAAGATATCTATTTTCATAAGTAAAATAGAAACTTTGTAACGGCTTGTCAAGTCATGGTGACGTCAGCGTCCCATTAGTGCAACAAGGTACCAACTGCGTTTTTTTCAATTTTGTGTTTTTTGCATTTTTAAGGTTAAAATTATCATATCTTTCTTGTCTAAATTTTTTATTATTATATCTTAAACAGAAAATTAATTATGTAATTTAGTACCAACTGCAATTTGTTAAAATCACTTTTGCAACAAGGAACCAACTACATATTGAATTGTGCAAAAAAGGGACCATTTGACACTTGGTTCTTTATTGCATAAATCAAACTTTTAAAAATATTAATGCTAAAAGGTACCAAGTGACATTTGGTACTATGTTGCACAATAAAGATATAACATTCCTAATTATTTTTACTGCAACAAGGTCACATCTGGTAAATATCAAAAGCTAAAATGTTACTGGGATGGTGATAACTACATCCTTTTGATATTTAATTGTGCATGTGTGTACTAATATTATTCCTATTTACACAGAAAAGTTGCTTTGAAAGAATGGATCATGTAAAGGTATGTTTATTAATTTTTATAAACTATTTATAAATAAATCACTAACGATCTCTTTTATTTTATATTATTTTGAAAAAATAAATTATATTTTATCAATAGCAGTTCTTGTATTTGAGCTATATTCTAATCTTGTATGTTTTATTAATTTTTCGAAATTAATTGTAGAATGAAGATCAACGGTCAGATGATGATTTAAATCAAGACAAAATGTACGAAATATACAGTACAGAGGACAGTAAATGTATGTTTATTTGTGAATATTTGTGGCACTTTCATGAAAAAAAAATAAAGAAGGCGAAACAAATATTATGATTGGTGTGGTTCTTATGTTATCATTAGAGAAATAAAGCGGAGGTTGAGATCAAATAATTGTGGTTTATTTTATAAGCAGTTCTTCCCGAACTCCGTCGTGTTAGATTACGATCATTTTCATTCACAGAAAAATATATTCAAGTATGACAATTATTGAAATGCACTTTTTGTTTATTGTCTCAAACAATACAATAACATTCTTAATAATATTTGGATTGTGTTTATTTTCAGATAATGCTGAGAATAAAGATAACCCGGCTTTATCTATAAAGGACAACGACAAAAATAATGTAATAAAAAAGCCATACAAAGAGCAAACTCAGAAAATTTAACACAATGAGGCGGATATTGAAGAAAATTCCTCCGATTCAGGACAAGAAAGAGAAACAGTTGAAAAAACAGGATTTGAAACATCAAATAATATGAGGAGTGATGATTTCAATAACAAACTTAAGACAAAACGGGCAAGAAGATTCTGGAGATAAAGTAATACATAGAAATGAAGAGAAGATTGTCAAAAACACTGTTGTCTTCGAACAAACTGACACTGGAACAACTAGACATTCAGAAGAGATCGAAAATGTAACAGAGAGAAACAATGACTCTAACTGTGATACATACACGGCAGGAGAAACTAGAATAGAAAATACAAATCACGCTGAAACAACCAGACATTCAGAAGAGGACGACAACGTAACAGAGAGAAACGATAAGTCAAATAGTGATACATACACGGCAGAAGTAAATGAAACAGAAAATACAATTGACACTGAGACAACTAGACAACCAGAAGAAGATAAGTATGTTACAGAGAGAAATTGTAAGTCAAATGAAAATACAACAAAAATAACTAGAATAAAACATACTAAATCCTCCTATGACACATCAGATGAAGAACTAGAAGAATTAATCCCATTAGCAAGGCTTCACACCACATAATCAAGCTGATTACCAGAACCCACCGAAGAAATTATCAAGCAGGAAAAAGAAAGGAAATCCAAAGTATTGGAAAAGAAACATCAGGAAACAGAAACGACTTTGTGGTGACTCCTACATATCGTCCAGGGGAAAACATGTAGACAGAAGATCTGTTAAAGAACATAACTGCAACAAATGCAAATTTAAATGTGCCGAACATATCTCCGAGCAACACAGACAAGACATGTTTTCGTTATATTATAGTCTTGGGTCATATGAACGTCAACGAAGCTTTATTTGTGATTTGTTGTTATCCAGAAATATGTTCGCTCAAATGGAAAGAAAGCCATTTCTAATAAATACCATTTGTCAGTAAAGAACCAAAAAATTAGGGTCTGTCGCGACTTTTTCATGAAAACGTTAGACATAGGGAGAAAAGTGATTGATTATGCTCTAACACAAAAAAGCCATGGAACTTTCAGCGGGATAGACAGAAGAGGAAAACAGCCATCGAAAAACAAAATATGCGGGGAAACACTTCAGTTCTTTCATGATCACATAAAATCATTTCCAAAGATGGAATCTCATTATTCTAGAAAGAAAAGCAAAAAACAATATCTTTCACATGACTTAAATATTAAACAAATGTGGAGACTCTACAAAGAAGAATGTCAGAAGGCAGGTAAAACAGCTGTAAAAGAGTCCAAGTACAGGGAGGTATTTTGTGAGAACTATAATATGTCGTTTTTTAAACCCAAAAAAGATCAATGTTCTTTATGTGAAGCATACAACAGAGCAAAACAAACTGGAACGGTCGACCAAGAACTTGAATTAAAATATACTGAACATCAATCAAGGAAAGTACTGGCAAGGGAGGAAAAAGAAAAAGATAATCGAAATTCCAAGATAGATCAAACACATTACACAGCAACTTTTGATCTTCAGGCAGTGCTGACAACTCCTTGTTCGCTTGTAAGCGAAATGTACTATTCCAGAAAATTATGTTGCTATAACTTAACCATTTATTTCCTCAATGATAAAAAAAGCTGTATGTCATTTGTGGGATGAAATTCATGGAAAACGGGGTTCGTGTGAGATTGCAACATGTCTGATGAAGAATATTATGTCTGTTTGCTCTTCAACAAGTAATATAAAAGAAATAACCTATTTTTCTGATACGTGTGGAGGACAAAATCGCTACAAAGGTGTAGCTTGTTCCCTCCTTTATAGTGTCACATCTCTTCCAAATATTGAACGGATCAACCATAAATTCTTACAGTCAGGGCATTTACACATGGAATGTGATTCAGTCCATTCTACAATTGAAACAGCAAAAAAGAAAACGTCTATATTTGTACCTTCACAATGGAATACAGTAATCAGCGTGGCTCGTAAATCGCAACCGTATTTGGTAGTTCCTTTGAAATTTGATCATGTACTAAATTGGAAAGATTTTGCGAAACAGCACTGTCCAAATTTGAGGAAAACTAAAATCGGAACAATTGTGAACTGGTTAAATGTAAGATGGATACAAGCTAGGAAAACACACAAGCGATCTTTATTTGTAAACTACAGTTTTGACGAATCACCTTTTCTTGAAATCGATGTACAGGATGGCCGCTGCAAAGGTAGACCTCAAACATGGCCAACAGAAGTAAACAAACTTTATGACAAAAAGCTTCCAATATCTGTTCAAAAGAAAACCTACCTTCTCAGGCTTTGCGAAAAAGAGATAATTCCAGAGGAATTTCATGCATACTTTTCGTCACTACCTGTGGACCGAAAGACCAAGGACAGAGTACCGTTACCAGCAATCGATGATGAATCTGATGATAGTGACTGTGAATAACTGTTAAGAAATCGATATAAAACGATGAAAATATATATATTTATTTACTTGTAAGACAGATACATCAGATAGTGAAAACAATATCATATATTGATATCCAAAATATATATCAGGTGTCCTTGAAAGATCAGTATCCTATTTTGGGGCTGACTTAGAATGAATGCTTCTTTAAGATATATTCAGCACACAATAAAAAATGATTCATTTTCTATCTACACTTAAGAGACAAAAACCTGTCGAAATGGCCATCTGAAAAACTCAAAATTTAGTTCATGTTTTACATTCCGCTTTTTTAATTTTATGTCGGCAAAGAATAATACACTTAAACTTAAATGAATCTTGCAGGTTCCTTTCTCTATAACACATTTTTAAGAAGTTAGTAAGAGCAAAAAGGAGCCGTTTGACAGTTGGTACCTTTTTGCACAAAAAGTAGTAGTTTCCGGGTTATGCAAAAAGGTACCAACTGACAAAACCCTTATTTCTGAAAAATCCCTTACAGCTATGTTTACAACTTTTTGTATATATATTTATTAAGCATTGAACTATATTCTTGCTAAATTTCAAGTATGTGGCATATGTTTCTGATTTTAGGTGAACATCTAAACTTTCAATTTCAATTTTCTCAAAATTGTTAAAATGTCAGTTGGTACCTTGTTGCACTAATGGGACGTCAGTAAAACTTCTGTAGTGAAAATTGCAACAGTGAGTGAACATACCCTTGATGTAAAAAATTTTTTAGACAGTAATTTTGCTCTGTTAACAAAATTGCTGTACAAACAACAGGCACTGTTATAGCGAATGAAATGAAGACGCCATATGCCGGAGATGTGGGAATATCAGTGCTAAAAAACAGAAAAATCACTATCCGAAAGTCGAAATCATCACGCTTGTCGTATTGTTTTTGTTTTCAGACGTCCAGATTTGTCAATGCAGAAGTATAGGCCAAGGTATGATGCTGGTGATGATATATCAGCGGTCTCTTTAATCTCAAGTTCATTTGGGAGTATAACATGAAGTTTTGACTTTAAATGGAGGATTGTTCAATGAAAGAACATAATTTTTATAAGGGAAGCTGAAATTAAAGGACTTGTCTAGTTTATTTTCTTTTTTGTGAACTAGCCGTTGCATGAAGCTTGCTTTATACGAATAAAGAAACAAATCTGCTAAAAGTGGCACACAATTTGTCCCCATAGGTATCCCTATTGACTATTGGAAAACTTGTCCTCCAAATTCTACAGATATGTTATGTGAAGAGTATTATAGAGTATAGACAAATCAAACCTTTGAACACTATTGTAGTAGTTAAGTTTTTTTGAAGAAAGATATTTTCACGGTCTATATCCATAACGGAACCTTTCCGATCAAACATGCGTAACGTGGTCCTTCGGGAATAAGTAACGGATCCTTATCGATGAAACTGATGTCAACAATTGGACAGCGACGTAAAAAGGAAAAATTGTCAAGCAGAAACTGTAAATATGTCGTATATTTGGCTCTCACGGCGACCTAATCGGCACATATTGTCGCCGGCGACAATATATGTAGGCGACAATATGTGTAGGGCGACAATATGTTCCCTTACGTGTGCACATATTGTCGCCGGCGACAATATGTGCAGGGGCGACAATATGTGCCGTAACAGGGACCACCACCTTCGTGATTTCTGCATACAAGGTTTGACGTTGGAGTGGGTAATGAAGCTAACATATGAAAAAAGTTAGCAACACGCATTACGCCAAGATGAGAAATTAGCAAATAATTACAGTATGTAGTAACATAGTTATTTTATTTCAATATATTATTTATATAATAATATCATTTATTATTATGTTTTTTTTTAATTTTTCATCGGATTCATGGAAAGTTTTTCTTTGGATTCTTCTTGATCTACGTTTTCGATACAATGTCAACAGATTTTGTATAACCCTTACTGTTTCCAAAACATAGATAGTAAGAAGGGTCAAAATCATTATTATTAAACCCCATATTGAGTTCGTGGAAGTGCCATAATTGTATTATAAGAATAAATGGTTGTAACGTATACAACCTACTAGGTATTTCAAAATATATATCAACTATACCCACCGTTTTAAAAAAAGATTAAAAACCTTTCTCCTCTAAAAGAACTAATCCAAGAGTACAAAAGAGATTGTTTGGACAATCCAGCATGGAATTTATTATAAAAAAATACACTAAAATTGGCATTTCCACCCCATATCAAGCCTCGACAATACCGTTTGTCCGATTGCCCGGGACAAGTGGATACGTCTGTCGGACCAGAGAAATTCAGAAGTCACTTGTCCGTCGGGACAAGTTAAAATTTTTGTCAAACTAAGATTTCAAATCCCCAACAACGATGAGCAACGAGAAAATTCATTTAGATTTCTCTAAAAACAAAGTTATTATCATGAACTATTAAACAAAGAACGAAAATATTGACCGATTTCAACGTAAACATTTAGTAATACGTTTTCACCATAATTGTATAACAGATATAAATGGTTGTAACGTATACAAACTACATATTTCAAAATATATATCAACTACAAAGATTTCTCCTCTGAGTGTGTAAAGGAGATTATTTGGACAGTCCAGCATGGAATTTATTAAAATAAACACTTAAATCGGCATTACAGAAACGCAAACTAGATCTGTCAAAACGTCAGACAACAAAAAAAAAGGGGGGGGGGTCGCATATCAATGTTAGTTATAAAAAAATTTGGCCAGATTAAAAAAAAAAAATCCGTCCAAGTAAAGGGGCACATTTCATCATATAAACAAGATGTCTTTGAAGTTTAGTTGAACTGATTGATTGATTAGTTAGAGTTTAACGTTCATTGAGCAATATTTCAGCTATATCAGGACGAGAGCATGTTAATCAATTAAAAAAATATAAAAAATATAAACAAAGAAAGAAACAATGCGGGAGGGACAACGAGTTTTGATTGCCACTGGAAAAAGGGGAGAAATGGGTAGGGGCAGGAAATTTAGCCTTTTATACGAGTCCCAGTGACTCGGCTTTCTTTAGACAAATAGAAGGGGGTCTTTATACTTCATGAAGAGTGGCATTTCTTCATACAGTTTGGCTACAATGGTTCGCGGTCAGGCTTTCCGTATTATGACCTGACTACCCCGCAAAGACACCAACTGGGGACGCGCCTGGCAACTCTGTAGCCGGAGCCCCTGAAAACCGATTCAGGTGCCGGGAAGTTTAGTTGGAATACGACTTACAATTATTACGGAGTTGCGGAAAAAAATGAGATGTTTTTTGCTCGTTGAACACCTCGAATCGATTCATTAAATAAAAAGAATAACTTGATTATGGAAGTTTGGTGAGAATTATCTGACCTACAGATATGAGGAAGTACGAAATAGCGAATAAGCTTTTCTATATACCTCGGATTGACATCTTCACCATGCTTATGCACAAAAATTTCAAAGTTTTTTTTTAACTTTTTCGAAAACAAATCGACGACATATTTCTCTTCGGTGTCTTCAATTGTCATATGTGACAAAAACACATATACAGAAGTAACGTTCCATCCCCTTCAATCTAGTAATAATTACTATTATACAGGAACCAGCATTTTCAACCTGCTTAAGCGTAGTCATTCAACTTCAATTGTCAAAATCTAAAAAAGAATTTTTCCTTTTATGTTTTCTAAAGTACAAGTTTTTATTACAAGACAAGAAGCTCTCGAGAGGCTGCATCACTTACCTGCACCATGCCTGACAGCCAAATAAACTAAAGGGTTTAATTTTAAAGTATGATACCTGGATGTTATATTGTCATAAGTTAAACTTTGTTCCCCACTCGCAGCTATTTCAGATAGAGTGAATATATACTGGTAATCTTCTTTGAAGGAGATTATCGAAAGACCATTGGTTTAAATGGCAATGTAGTTTCAGAGGAGAAGATCATAAATTGTATTTTTCAATGTGGAACTAACTCCCCTGCAGGCGACATTCGTGAATGTCTATGGGCTTGCAAAACACATTCACAAAGGGCATATTGTAACCAAGTTTGGTTCCAACTGGCCAGGTAGTTTTAGAAAAGATATTTAAATGCTTTACCATAAAGTCAAATGTTAAACTATGTTCACCACTGGCTGCCATCTTGGGTGTGATACTGACTTGCCGGGCACATTTTTAAAAGGGGCCACCCGAAGACTATTGCGAAGAAGTTTAGTTTCAGTTTGCCATGTAGTTTCAGAGGAGAAGATATTTGAATATCCTATAGGTTTCAAGGTTAAACTAAGCTCCCACTGGGCGGCCATCTTGGATGTTATGCGAACTTGCTAACCCATTTTAAAGGAGACACCCCAATGACCATTGTCACCAAAATTGGCTCCAATTTGCCTTTTGACTTCAGGGGAGATCTTTGAATGCTTTTCTTGACAAATTAAACTATGTACCCTGCTGATGGCCATCTTGGATGTAAGACGGACTAACCAGACGTCTTTGTGAAAGAGACTAAGGACTATTGTGACTAAGTTTGGTTCTAATTGGATAAGTGCTTACAAAAGAAAATTACATTTAATTGCAATTTCACGAAATATGTGATGAATTTGTTAAATTTAAGTACAAACGCTTATGTCTTCCATACCGATTATTGATGTGAACAGCTACTGCCCCCCTCCCCATAATAATAAATTATATCAACACCAAATAAAACTGTTTTATTAAGGATTGAACGGTTCCTAGTAGTTTACTAATTTGTTCTAAAGATGCATTTAGCATTTTTAATATTTTGTTTGTTGTCTTGTTTTCTTTTTTTTTGTCTAAAAGTAATCTCCGAGATTGTGTTTTATTTTCCGACAATATAGGTCTTGTATTTCTAAGAACTTTAAAACGTGATCATTTCAAACGATTTATGTACAAAATTTGTACCTCTTTTATTAAAAGTAGTGATGCCTGCTGTAGTGTGCGAGTGTATGCATTACTACTGAAAGTAACCACAGAACTATAGAAGAGAATTGATGCCACATAAATAAAATCTCGTCACGATCTCATAACTATGAGTATATAATCTCGGTTTATTCCTCGAATGCCAACATTCTTTGATCTACCGACTATTTACCTGTAAAATTTTGTTGGCATTTATAAGGAATGGTGTCAGATTGCTGTCCAAACAAATGTGTATGCTTAAAACAACAATTTCTCTAATTAGGTCTTGTAAATTGGACTGGCTTAACGTCAGAAAATAAATAAAACCATATTTTTTCATGAATATTTTTACATGTTTTGTTCTAAAGTTTTTACATTTTTTTGTATTTTATAGGAATAAGCACGACTTTTTTAAACGCTCTTTCAGAATATATCTGTCATATTTATGTGTGTTCTTTATGAATTTCACTGTATAAAGTATTCAGCATATGTGTTCTATCATAATTTTATAGTACATAACTGACCAATCCATATGCAGAAGGAAGAATTTGTTGTGTGCTTTTCAGACGGTTCTGCACGAATTGTATGTTTAGTGCATAATCCATAGTAAGAAAAAATAATGTAATATGGGTAATTGTGCAAACAATTGGTTTAAATAACTCAGTAAATTTAGTCATGACAGCTAATTTGGACTCCACGGTTAGCACAGTAAATAACATTGACCTAAAATATGAAAATATGGAACATAGTCTTGCCTCTTGGAATGCCTCTGATTTAATATTACTTTTAACTGTGCTTATGTGTACAGATAAGCAATATACATGTACGGCCTTACTTACTCAATATAACTAAATAGTGGGACTCTGTTCAGTGTAAATAATCAGTGTCCGATTCCGCCCCTACAGCTGTTTGACTAGTCAGCTGATGCTAATGTTAAAGGAGCTGAATCAGACTGGCTGAGATATGGGAATTAATTCAGTCAAAATGTGACCCTCTCTGCCCACACTGTCAAGTTCTTATGGATTAAATCAGTTCAAATACAAAAAAACATTATGTTCTCCTTCGCTTCGCTCATCCGAACATAAAATATTTCTTAACTAAATAAAGACTAAAACACCAATCAGGATATGAGTTCCACACTAAACAGCTAGTGCAAAAATTTAATTTCAAAATTGAAAAAAAACAAATCTGGCTTAAACTCTTTGGCAGGAACAATATGGATAAACACATACAAAGTAATCTACAACAAGAAACGAGAAAACAATATATGTATGAAATATTAAAAACTAATACTATAAACCTGTCGAACTGGTTTAGTGTGGAAGCCTCGATAGCTTAATTACCGCCAAAACATTGCTTATATACTCACACCACATTACTTCTTAAACACTACGCGCATAAAATAGAAAAACGGACAAAAAATATTAAAGTCTTTAACCGTTTAGAAATTGACATTATGTTCTCCTTCGCTTCGCTCATCCGAACATAAAATATTTCTTAACTAAATAAAGACTAAAACACCAATCAGGATATGAGTTCCACACTAAACAGCTCGACAATACAAAGATACAGTAGATTTATTAAGAAGTTGAAATATAAATGAAATAAAAGTCCTCAGTTTTTTTCTGTTTTTTTTTAACTGATAACTGGATGCAACCATTTTTTGTTTCTAATCTCCGCCTCTGGCATGACTTGAACAACATATCTGAAATGGAAGTGCTTATCGAAGCTGCAGTACGGGCGCATCTGAGATTGTGAAGACCAAACCGTGTTTGTAAAACCCAATTGTTATAATGCTTCTTTAGCAATTTCCATAGCTCTTGTGTAAGATATCTTAATGAAATGCGAACTTTCACAAATTTAACTCAACACACTGAAATAATATGAAATAAAACTGACGTTTAACGAATATAAGGCCCTAACGGGGCCTAAATTGGTATGAAATAAAACGATTTTCTTTGAATACGAAGCCCAAACCGGGACTTGAACATGTATAAACTTTCACAAATTTAACTTCGTATACCATGTATACTGAGCTAAGAAATAGTACTGACTTTCTGCGTAAATGAATAAGAAACAGGACTTGAACATGTATACACTTTCACAAATTTTACTCGAGACAGATCTGATATGAAATAAGACTTGTTTTCTATAAATACAGACCAAATTGGACTTGTAGATATATAAACGTTAAAAATTCATCTGAACACAGCGAGTTGAAATGAAATAGTACTGGCATTTTGAGATTATGGGGCTCAAACGAGACATAAACATATAACAGCCTTCACAAATGTTTCACAAATGTAACTTGATAAATTAACACACTTAACTGCTATGAAATAAATCTAACTTTCTATGTATATGAGGCCCAAACGGGCACACACCGAGTTGACAGACGAAATACTGCCTATTTACAAATATTAAGTATAAACTGGACTAAACATTTAAAACTCAGCACACTGATCTAATATCAAATGGTAATGACCTACTACGTTTATGAAGCCCAACCGGGACCTAAACATATATATACTATCTCAAATTTAAGCAAGCACCCCGACTTGATACATCAAATACTGAATTTTTAAGAATATGAAACCTAAACGGGACTAAACACATGTAAACTTTCCTTAATTTAACTAAACACCCTGAGCTGATATGAAATAATACTGGCTTTCTACGTATATGAAGCCCAAATGGGACTTAAACATATATAAACTTTCATATATTAAACTCATCACACTGAGCTGATATCTAATAATAATGACTTTCTGCGTATGAAGCCCAAACGGGACTTAAACATGTATAAACGTTCTCAAAATAAACTCAACAAAACTGAGCTGATATGAAATAAAACTGACTTTCTACGTATATGAAGCCCAAACGGGACTTAAACATATATAAACTTTCACATTTTAAACTCACCGCACTGAGCTGATATATATTAGTAATGACTCTCTGCGTATGAAGCCCAAACGGGACTTACAAATGTATAAACTTTCACAAATTTAATTCAACACACTGAGCTGATTTAAAATAATACTGATTTTCTACGTACATTAAGCCAAAACGGGACTTAAACATATATAAACTTTTGCATATTAAACTCATCACACTGAGCTGATATTAAATGATGATTTTCTGCGTATGAAGCCCAAACGGGACTTAAACATAATTGTCTAAACTTCACACTGAGCTGATTTTAAATACTGACTTTCTACATATATGAAGCCCAAAAGGGACTTAAACATATGTAAACTTTCACAAATTAAACTCAACACACTGAGCTGATATGAAATAATACCGAGTTTCTACGTATATGAAGCCCAAACGGGACTTAAACATATATATATAAACTTTCATATATTAAACTCATCACACTGAGCTGATATCTAATAATAATGACTTTCTGCGTATGAAGCCCAAACGGGACTTACACATGTATAAACGTTCTCAAAATAAACTCAACAAACTGAGCTGATATGAAATAAAACTGACTTTCTACGTATATGAAGCCCAAACGGGACTTAAACATATATAAACTTTCACATTTTAAACTCACCACACTGAGCTGATATGTGATAATTAGGACACTCTGCGTATGAAGCCCAAACGGGACTTACAAATGTATAAACTTTCACAAATTAAATTCAACACACTGAGCTGATTTGAAATAATGCTGATTTTCTACGTACATGAAACCCAAACGGAACTTAAACATATATAAAATTTCGCATATTAAACTCATCACACTGAGCTGATATTGAATGATGATTTTCTGCGTATGAAGCCCAAACGGGACTTAAACATAATTGTATAAACTTCACACTGCGCTGATTTTAAATACTGACTATCTACGTATATGAAGCCCAAACGGGACTTAAACATATGTAAACTTTCACAAATTAAACTCAACACACTGAGCTGATATGAAATAATACTGACTTTATACATTTTTGAAGCCCAAACGGGGCTTAAACATATATAAACTTTCACATTTTAAACTTACCACACTGAGCTAATATGTATTAATAATGACTCTCTACGTATGAAGCTCAAACGGGACTTACACATGTATAAACTTTCACAAATTTAATTCAACACACTGAGCTGATTTTAAATAATACGGATTTTCTTTCTATGTATATCAAACCCAAACGGGACTTAAACATAAAAAAGCTTTCACATATTAAACTCATTACACTGAGCTGATATTAAATGAAAATGACTTTCTGCGTATGAAATATTTTACGAAAGGATATGGAGTAAATGAACATGAGACCTTAACACATATGTTAACACAAAGTGCAATATGAGCTGTATGGCGTATGAAGCCCAAACGGGACTTAACCATAATTGTAATAACTTTACACTGAGTTGATTTTAAATACTGATTTTCTACATATAAGAAGACCAAAGGGGACTTAAACATGTATACACTTTCGCAAATTAAACTATCACACTAAGCTGATATGATATAATACTGACTTTCTACGTATATATGAAGCCCAAACGAGACTTAAACGTATTGAAACTTTCACAAATTAAACTAAATACACTGAGCTAACATGAAATTGTACTGACTTTATACGCATACGATACCCAAACGGAACTTAAACATGTATAAACCTTCAAAAGACTGAGCTAATAGGGAAAAGTACTGACTTTCTGCGTATACGCCCAAACGGGACTTGAACATGTATATAAACTGTTATAAACTTAACTCAATACATTGTACGAATTAGAAATAGTACTGATTTTCTACGTGTATGAAGCCCAAAAGGGACTTATTTTCAACCTGACACGCTGAGCTAATATGAAATAGAACTGACTTGCCCAACGGGACTTAAACATATATAAACTTTCACAACTTTAACTCAAGACAGCGAGCTGATATGAAATAGTACTGACTTTCTACGTATATAAAGCCCAAATGGGACTTAAACATATAGAAGCTTTCGCAAATTTAGATAAACATACTGAGATGACATGAAATAGTACTTCACTTTTTACGAATGTGAAAACCGAACAGGACTTGAACATATTTACAAATTTAACTGATATGAAAAAAAAATTACTTACGTCTTTACAAATTTGAAACCCAAAAGGTATTTATAAGAAATTTAACCGGCAAAGGCACCAAACCTAAACAAAAAATTAAAAATGACTTTTTGACGTAAACTACCACGTGAATCCGCAATTGGATATTATAAATACACCGCCACGGAAAGTCGAAATGAAATTTATATGCGTGTAGATTTGCCGCTTTCGCTTTTTTTATCACTTCATAATAAAGCAGATGTAACACAATCTAATTAAACAATACCATTTACCTCATGTATAACAAAACCAATTAAAATGAAATAATAAAACCAAAATGTAATTTGATTTGGTGGAAAAAATACTATTCTTGTCAAAATTGGCTTCAAAAACAGCCTATATGTCGTATACAAAGTGATTTTTAACGAAATATTACTTTCTTCTTATGATTGTTAATCGAACAGACACCAACGTTGTTCAAAATGAACAAAATATAGATTTCAATCTCGAAAGACCGACAAAATAAAAAAAAAATACTGTACATATCAGCTGTAACGCTTTGAAATCTAGAGACCCATTCAACTTCCAAAGTAAAAGCATTACTCATTGAAGAAACTACAAATAACAACTTTCTTGACGTTTTCGAACAGATTTAAACGTGATATGAAAAGACTGTGAAACCCGACCGTCGCCTAAATAAAATACCATACGATAAACCCGAAAACACCGTTGCTTTACCTAAGACATAAATACTTCAGTAAATACGGATAGATCGAAGAGTAATCAACGTAAAGAAAGTGGTTTGTTGACCATTAGACGACCAAGTGATTACGAGATATTTTATTATCGCAATATTACCTGACTTTAGTTTGAATTTCATCATAAATATATCTTGACCTGGGGTATACTGTATAGCTTCGGGTACTGATTCAAATTTTAAATTGAAAATTGGTGGAAAAGAAACTGAGAGGGGAATTAAAAACCCATTCCTTGTTAACGTTTAACACAAAATAGTTAAATAACAGGACACCCTCCCCCCCAAAGAACAAAAAAAACACTTTCGACTGTAAAATGTTCAAGTTTGATCTGTGAATTCAAAAATTTCATCACAACTAAGCATAATATAAGATAAATTGTACTTAACTGAATCATTTTCCTGATGCATCAATTATGTAGAGGGAATGGGATTCTGATGTGTAGAAACGAGACTTTCGTGGACACACACAGCCCAGTGTCTGACATCGCTGCACTAAAAGCATCTCTGTTTCACCGGACTTTTGTTGAATTTTACTCCTCTGTTTGTCTAGAGAGGAATCCAATTTGCTAAAGAACTATGCTATGGCATCCTCTGGCAGGAAAGTTTGGGTTTAAATTTGCCGCCAAAACATTGCTTATATACTCATACCACATTACTTCTAAAACACTACGCGCATAAAATAGAAAAACGGACAAAAAATATTAAAGTCTTTAACCGTTTAGAAATTGACAGTATTTGGTTAAATTATATTGAAATTTTTTTTATATATTTTAATAAGTAGAAATTAATAACTTTGTCATGTTTGTGTATGTATTTTTTTGTATTTTTTTATTATTTTTCTAATAATTTAAATAAAATATATCATTTATTTGACATTTTTCAAGTCAATAAATCTTTAAAATCTTGTAAATTTCAGTGAATTTTCATCTTCTATATTTACATATAATTCAGTGTTTTAATTAATGTCTTAATTCTTATAAAAACTCCACATATTGTATAAACATCTATTGAAATTATTTTGTTGGCATTCAAGAAATATGTAAAATATAAAATGTTGGCATTCGAGGAAGACGCCATTACGATCATCATCACATTATAACGAATATTACCACATAATTATGAAATGTTATCTATCTCATAATAATGTGTTAATAGGTCATATTTATGAGATAATAATCTCAAAATTTCGAGATAATTATCTCATTATTATGAAATCAGTATCTCATAATTATGAGATGTTATCTCATAAATATGACTTATTACTCATAATCATGAGATAATGAATCATAATTAGAAATAGTGTTTCATAATTATGAGACTACATTTTGTAATAGCCCTGTCCTTGATAAACTGGAGTTCTCTATGTATCGTGTGCGTTTTTGTCACATGTACATTCACTCCATATCCTTTCATTTTTTCTATTTAATGTCACATTCAGCAGTATTTCAGCTCAGTTTTGGTGGTGAAGGAAGCCGGACTGCCTGTAGAGAACCAGTGACTTTTGGCAGGTAACTGACATACCTTATCACTAACGATTGTAATTCGATTTCACCCTTTTTGTAATGTACAAAGTGGGGCGCGAACTCACACTGCAGTGGTGATAGACTACAGTGATTGTATAGGTAGTAGAACTACCTTAACCACTGGGCCACCCAGGCCCCATAATTATGAGATATAATCCCAAAATTATAAGATTAATCTCATAATAATGGGATTAGATCTCATAATTATGAGATAAAATCTCATAATTGTGAGATAACATCTCATAATTATAATGGTATTAGGTTATATTTCGCAATTATGAGATAAGTATGAGATAATTATGTCATAATTATGACTAGTTAAGTCATGATTATTCTATGGTATCTCATAATTATGAGATGTTCTCTCTTAACAATGAGATGTTATCTCATAGTTTTGTGATAATTGTGTCAAATTATAAGATGTTATCGCATAATTACGAAATTATTTTTCATATGCCATCAATACGCTTCCGTACGGAACCACATAAACGCGCGTGCCCAGTAAAAATAATATATATAACTTGTTCATAGAACGAAAAAACAAGTGTATCTGCGGTCCTACATTATTTTCATATGTATACATTGTATGATACGTCTCCAAATTTGTTCAAAAAAACACAAGACGCGTATAATTACCGGTGATTACTTCTTAGAATAATAAATGTGCTACGACTCCGAAAAGTTACTTGAAAATATTAACTCGAAAGGCATGACGATGTGCTATTACTGCCAAAATAACCTGAAAATATTAACAACAACATCGAAAAGTACGTGGCTTTCGGTACCAGAAATGTATTACTGTCGAACGACTGTTTCTTTGTAAGGAAGAACAGAAATATAAAGAGCTAAAAAGCCTTTGCTTGTATTTTCGTTGTAAAGTCGATACCATAAAATAATAAAATAAAAATAACACAAAAGAATGTCGAGTTTGCATCTAGTAGTTAAGGCGAATATCGTTTGTCGAGGTAAAATATTTATTTACGAAAAATTGTGGGCCACCAGAAAATTGTTGCAGAAAGAATATTTATTTATTTCCAAGGAGGTGTAGGTCAGAATATTTATTTCTACCTTTAATTCTTGTCAGAATAATTGAAGTGTAGCTCCCTCCTAAGAATCATATGGTGGTCCCCTGCGAGTTTGTACCGGTTTGTTCGAAAAATCTGGAATTTATGATGGCTTGTTTGTGCCATCTCGTCTTTCCGTTTTGTTGCCCCAAAAAGACGATAAAACGACAGAACAAAAGTCGACAAAACGAAATGACGACAAGTAAAGGTCGCTTCATGTAATTAGCGGGTTACATTTTGTCGTCTTTTCGTCTTTTCACCCCGCAAAATATAGTCTTTTCGCCCCGATAATTAGCGTCTTTTCGCCCCGAAAAGACGAAAAGACGACAGAACGAAATGACGACAGAACGAAAAGACGACAAAACGAAAAGACGACAGTTTAAGGTCGCTAATAAGTGGGTTTTAGTCTGTCGTCTTTTCGCTCTAATTATCGTCTTTTCGTCTTTTCGCCCAGCTAATTTGCGTCTTTTCGCCCTGAAAAGACGAAAAGACGAAATGGCACAAACAAGCCACCTTAGGAATTGTAGTACAATGTTGATTGGAATGTGGATGTCAGCTATATATCCTCAAGTTCAAAGTGATCAAATGGCAAAATACCAAAGAAACTGTCAAAACTTCCCACTTCGGGTCCGGCATTGGTCATGTCAATTGTGGCTTCTGATCGAAGGTAAAGATAGTCCCGTAATTTGTCCCTACCTATTTCTAATCTTCAGATTGAATTTATCTCCACCAACGATAGAAACAGTATCAAATAGATAAATAGAGATTAAATCTTGGAATTATTAAATAATTTCTTTTAATCACTATAATAACCTTTTAAGAAGTTGAAAAACACAGAAAAGTAAAGACATTGACCATCACTTCTATGGGTTGTCCAGTATAAAACATTCCCCAAGGTTACTGTGCCACAATCATGAAGATCCGTTGCTTCAATACGATGATTTGTTTTCAGCATTTGTTATTTTATCATACATTGATTTGTTTCCATTTTTTGTCAAGGTATCGCTGTGAACATTTGAGACATGTTGAAGCTAATAATCATATTACAGAATGCAATAAAGAAGATAATTTTGGACAAAATGTAGGACGATAACGACTCTTCAGCATATTGATGTAATGAAAATCTCAAATGTTTCTTAAAATGCAGCGTTAGTGTTTCAACTGATGCACTAAATTTTAAAGAAATGGCAAATGTAGCAATACTAGAGTTCCATGACACTTCATCTACTTTTATAGAACATATTACGTGGCATTAAATCGAACAAATAAAGAGAACTGTGTTGCAAATTACCTCATAAATCTACCAAGGATCCGTTACTGGTTCCCGAAGGATCTCGAAACGGCAACATTATTCGTAAAGGTTCCGTAATGGATATACACCGTGATTTTTAATAAAATAACAAAATATGTGTAACGAAACAGCTCTCAAAGTGAAATAAATTGACATTTGAACTGTTAACATGTCCATATTTCTCTGCATTTTGATTATTTTTGAAAAGGTAGCTCCATTTCGTTCATTCCGGTTAGTGGATGTTGTAAAGTATGAACATTAAAAAGGTTGTCGTGAATTTTTGGACCAAGTATTGATCATCTGTTCAAGGTATATCCCAACTCTAATTTTGTCTTTCTGTATTCCACACATGATCAAGAGATTTATATTTGAGATTTGTACGTCGAGATGATATGCTAGGTTCATAGATTTTTTTTTACGTTTTAAAGGTTTATAGTTAGAAATTGTAAGCAGGAGACAATAAGCCCTAAATATAAACAGTTATTGTTCACGTACGGTCTATACAGCGTAATGGCAAGTAATTAAAACACAATAATCGACTAAATAATTTGAAACTCTCTTAAATATTGCATTGTCAAAAATATATCAATGTTATAGAATAAAAAAGATAACAGGAATCACCTGCAATGGCCGAAAAACATAGCCACATACCACAAAGTAAACAGGAACTGCACAAGAAAAAAAAACGATAATAAAAATACAAAAGACAAACGTAAACAACGATAGGAACTCGGGTACCGGCACTAGCAAAAACCAATGGTAGGGTTTCTTGATCTTACTATCATCATTGACTCTGGCAAAATTAAAACTAAAATTTATGATAAAAGGGATGATTTTGATTTCACAATTACTAGTTTCCCTTTTCTTGATGGCGACGTTCCTCTAGCTCAATCATACGGGGTGTATATATCACAACTAGTACGATTCGCACTCGTTTGTTCTACTCTTGACGACTTTAATGAGCGTAACCTTACTGTCACATCCAATCTTACAAGTTTACAGATTTCATAACTTGATTAACACCTTTAAGAAGTTTTATAGAAGATATGAAGATTTGATTTCTAAATATGGTGCGACTCGCAAACAGCATATTACTAAGGGCATTTCTCACCCTCGATTTTATAGAAATGTTGTTAAAAAATGTCAAAAACTGATAAAAATCCAGAAAAACTGGGACGTAACTTACATTCTTTACGTAATAGGGGATATTGACAGGATATTCTTCAGGATTCCGTTAAATTGGCTTTGGGATCCAATGACCTGAAGATATTACAGGTATACTGGCCTCTCACTGATACTGCCGATGTCTACTAAAATCTATGATCATTCTTTACCAAACCCTTCGGGGAGTTTTGATTTTGATCTTTATTCCGTAGTGCGACAGTGTTTTACCAGCAGACTAGGCTCCTTGAGCTAGCCGGCATTTAGCGGCGAACACTCCTCGACCCATCTTTCTAAATTACGTTTTGTCTTTTTCTTTCCTTCTTAAGATTGTGGTCTTGGAGTTAGTAGTCTACCTGTATTGGGTTTTATTTGTATGTTTTATTATACTATAGGGAAACAGGATAGAGAAAGGGGAGGTTTGGGTACCCATAAACCGGTTTAACCCTACCGCTAGCTCTTGCTAGTGCCGGTACCAAGTCCGGCTATCCCGAGTTCCTATCGTTGTCCATGTTTGTCTTTTGTCATTTTATTCTTTTTCTCGTGCGGTTCCCTGGTGGATTGTGGCATGTGATTGTGGTTTACGGGCATTGTAAGTGTTTCCTGTTATCTTTCTTATATTAATTAAACCGGTTTATGGGTACTCAAACCTCCCCTTTATCTGTCACGTTTCCATAGAGTATAACAAACATACGAATAAAACCCATACAGGTAGACTACTAACTCCATGACCACAATCTTAAAAAGAAAATGCGGGGAACAAAACGTAATTTTGAAAGATGGGTCAAGTAGTGTGCCGGCTAGCTCAAGAAGCCGAGTCTGCTGGTAAAACACTGTCGCACTACTGAAGACAAATCAAATTCAGAACTCCCAATGGGTTTTGTAAAAAATCATCATGTATTTCAGTAGACATCGACAGTATCAGTGAGAGGCCAGTAGTAGTTAATATCCCCAAAAAGCTGCGGTTTTTAAAAACACATTTTTAAAAACCGCAGCTTTTTTGGGATATTAACTACTACTGGTGCATAATCAAAAAAATGGGCGGTTTACGATTTTTTTCTACAACGCTTGTTACTCTGATTAAACAGTCTAGATTTTACTCACATTTTTTTTCTACGTCGCTCAATAACGTATTTTGTATTTCCCGATCAAAACAATGAAATATTTTCTTGTCCGGTAAGTTAAGATACAGAAAAGAATATTTATTTTTAGTAGTTAAAACAAGCGTATCTTTTGAAACCTGAAGTTCTGAAGATATAAGTTCTCTCTCCTTTTTACTCGGAAAATTATACACTACGTAAAAATTACAATTCAGACGACACTGATCCACTTGGTCCCACGATCAACATACGGAAAAAATCACTTGGCATATTTTTTACTCCTTGTATTGTTTTGAAATTATTTGTATCAGACTTTTCCGAAAAAATATCTAGGAATCTTTGTCATTTTTATAATCTAATTATTTATAAGATAAATAAAAACCATAATGTTGTTTTAGGTAGGAGGGTTTAAAATAAAGTCTCAACCGTTGTAGTGAGTAAAACCTAAAATTGATAGTGTGATTTATATAATAAAAATCTGTTAAAAAAAGGTGAATAGTAAACAAAACAAAACTTACGAAATACTTGCAACAATGTAAGAAAGATGAATATTTATAAATCAATGAGGCTGCCAAGCGGAGTTTACAAAATACTTGATATTCAAGAGGAAGAGAAGATCGTACATTTGTATTATCCTCTTAGCGGTATATTCGTTAGAGCACGGTGTCCCAAGAAGAACTGGCAGACTAAGCTATATTTGATATTACTGATTATTCGGATTTCGTTTGGTTTTATGCATTTTAAACATTTTTTTAATTATGAATTTCCTTTGTTTGGGTTCTAGTGCTGCTGATGAGGAATAAATTTCCGAAATGGCCATACAGCTCATTAAAATTATTTCAGTTGGAGTTGACATATGTGTTATGGTCTCATGTTCATTTACTCCATATCCTTTCGTAAAATATTACTAGAAATACAAAGAACTCAAAAGTATTTAACTAAAGTAAAAGAAAGAATCGTACGTCCTCCTAGAGTGTGGGTGTGCAGGGAATTACTAGAAGTATTTGTTTAGTTGTGCACCGAGTCCTAGTTTGTTTTTTACTCCTATTACACTCTGAACTATTTTTTTTTTGTTTATAATTCGAGCCTTAAACAGGTTAAAACACGTTTTCTTAACTTATTAAAATCTATTTTACAAATTACTTTAATGACAAAATACGTTTTCTTAACTTATTAAAATCTATTTTACAAATTACTTTTAATGACAAAAAAAATATTTCATATACAAAATTACGTTTTCTTAACTTGTTAAAATCTATTTAATCTCCTTTTTGAACCCCTAATAGGTAATCGATACGCCGCAGTGAAATTTCGCAATGCAACAAAATCAATACGATGTCAACCTGTTGCCAAGTTATCAAGTAAATGTCCATTCGGTATGTTATTTTAGGTTTGTCATGATGAACAGCACTTGGTGAACAAGCCGAAATTACCAGAGGAAAAAATAATAATAATGGATAGTTACAATACGAATAGTGATATTATAAATCAGGATATAAAAACAGCAACCGGGAAGAATATTCTAGACTAATCACACCAAGGAAGGATATGTGCGTAGGTTATTCAGACCATGCTGGACTTAACTTGTGGAGGAATTTGTGCGTGTTCTTTCAGGGATATAATAAAGATTTATTATTTTTCTGCTTTGTCAATTGTTGTATGACAAATTTACCGTATACGTTATGGATTTATTAGACATTGTATATACGTCATGGATTTATGTGGACTGTCTACTATATGATTGACATAGCACATAAACCTAATACGTCATGGATTTATGTGGACTGTTTATCATATGGTAGACAGAGCACATAAACCTCTAACGTATACACATTGTATATACGTCATGGATTTATGTGGACTGTCTATCATATGGTAGACAGAGCCCATAAACCTCTAACGTATACACACGTCATGGATTTATGTGGACTGTCTACCATATGATAGACATAGCACATAAACCTCTAACGTCATGGATTTATGTGGACTGTGGTAGACGACAGCTTCCTATAGGAACAGATTTATTCTTATCTAAGAAAATTCTTCCCTTGTATTCATTTTTGTCTGCACGTCTCTCAAAGTTTGTGAGGTGAAGAATACTAAAATGATCAATACCCTGTTCTTTAGAAGTCCTCTTTATATGTGCCTTTTTCATAGAAAACTCTCTTGTATTGTTTACTTCTTCACCCTCCAACATTTTCTGAAAGTCTTCTTGCGTTAACTTGGTTTTATTTAGTCCTTTTCCCTTTGTCTTAACACTAATTACATTGTCTGTGTCAATTGTTATAGTCATATATAACTTAGGTGCAATATAAACTGCCTTAATTATCTTGGCGTTTTTCTTATAGTCATTAGCTAAATCACCTAAATTATTACCATTATAATAAGGTATTAGTTTTGCTTGCTCACCGGGCACGTGTAAACTATTAGTGTCAGTATAGTAGAAGTCTAACTTTATTTTGTTCTCTGGATTTAACTTCGTCATATGATCATACATAATCTTGTGGATATAAGCCAGAACAAAAGCACCAAAATGTGACGGCTTACTGATCTTATCAACCGAGTCAATCTCGGATCTTAAGTAACCTGATACATACCAAGTAGATGAAATTAGTTCCAGGCCCGTAACCACATACTTATGATGAAACTTCCAGTATTCATTGTTGTCTCTTATTGTCTGGGTGTGGTTAAATATTGGTCTTTGGATCATTTTACCATAGAGACCATTCATCAATAGTTTTGCTAATGTATACTGAACACTTCCTTTTTGACTAGTTTTCTTGAGCTGAAAAAATTTCTGTATATAATCATAAAACACCTTACTAGTTTCTTCCCAGTAATATCCCTCGATAATATTAACATCATAACCATATTTAATCATTTGTTCTATATCAACTGAAGTATACCAACCTTCCGAGTCTTCTAAGTCCCATTTAGTTGCTCCTTTTTCGTCCTTTCTTGCGATACTGGATGAAGCAGTTTCTTATTCGAAATGTACTTGACTTTATATATCCCAATTTTACCCTTCATCTCTGAGGTGGTATATTTTCTTTGTCCCACCGGATATTCGTATAACATACTGGTTGGATAAAGGGACACGACGTCCACATTTAACAAGAAATCAGTTACATCATCATAGTTTTTTCCGAACTGATCAGATTCAAACTCGGTCTTGCTCTTATAGTACCGTAGACCGTAAATACTCTTTCTGATATTTGTTTCTACCTCTGTTGAATCAGACAAGTCAACCATAACTCCTTTAGGTATATAATCTTTCCAGATGTCGAATCCTAGAGAACTAGTCGAAATAAGATTAGTGATGTCTCTGCTGAAATCTTTGTAACACTGGTTGTTTAATTTATTAAATAACTCTCGTAGACCAAGTACGTCAGACTGAAGATAAACAAGACACTCATTTCTTATACTATCAGACATATCTTCCCAGCGTTTCGATTGACTGTGATCAAATTCTCCTTTTTGTACTTTGCAACCAAAATCAGACAATGCTTGACTCAAAGAACTACCTATGTGTTTCATCAGATCGAAACATCGTATTCTATCTTTTTGTAACCCGATTATGCTTCCGTTATTCATGATAAATTTTTCCGGAGCTAACCCCACTTTATTCATACTCTTAACCAAGAAGTAGTGATCAAAGTTACTCCCGTTATAAGCGTTAACAATAAAATCATCAGTGCCTACGGCAGTTTTGCTCAACAAATATCGTACAAAATTGTCGACGCAATCATCACCAGCGTAGTAACAAAAATCTCCATCCTTTTCCACAAATCCTAGGATATAAGGGGTATGAACCTTGTGTGCGTCGACAATTTTTGTGTAAGTCTCTATATCATAGTGAATTATGTTGGGGTTTAACTCTTTACTCTTTGTTGTCCTTCGGATTAAATACCTACCCTTTTTTTTAAATTACTGCTTGATAATAACCAGATACGTTATCGTTACACTTATGACTTTTCTTATATCGCTTACCACAACGAGAACAAACAACCGAGCAAGTATGCTTTTCGCCGAAATAAATAGAACAACAAGACGAATACTTCTTCTTTCCTTGTTCGATAATAAGACTGTAATGTCCCTTAGCTAGTTCTATAGAAGTGAGATACTCTTTACCGTAATAATCTTTTGTCTCTTCACAGAATAAACCGACAGGTATCTGGTACCTTTTTATTATGTCCCACGCTACTGGCACCGGCACGGGTGTTTTAGGAGCTAACCCATATACTCTTCGTATCTCATCACAGACAGTGATTGTAGGATTAAAATCTGGTTTGAGTTGTTTTAAACATCGAAAGAAACAGTTATTATTAGTTGATAATAGGCGTTTCCTTTTAACCCCATCTGTTATTGTTTCCGAATAATTATGGTCCCAACATCCACCACTGAATGGTTTTACCACTTTTATTCTAATTCCTATGATTCCGTGTACATAATCCTCATTCGGAGGTAAAGAAAGGTCTACGTATTGTTGATAAAGCGATACAAAGTCAGTAAACTCTCTTATAAGAAACGAGTTCATACTCTTGGTGGTATTATATTTGTAACTTGGTGTACTACCAGTATAGACAAATTTTACTAGTACATCAGCGCTATCAGTAAACCCGTCTGAAACAGCGTGATCCAGTCTTTCTTTTATTAACTCTGATATCACCTCTACCTCATCGCTGGTTGAATCTTCTTGAGGACGAGTAATAGTATACGTTCTAATTCAGTTTTTTTCGTTGTAATTCATTTTGAATGACTTTTTATTCTATAAATCATTCACTTTTAAATGACTTTTTATTCTTTAAATAAAATGATTTTTATTAGGTAACTTTTTATTCTACAACTCTCTTACGATGAGCCGCAGAGTTAATATGATATTTTTTGGCAGAAATACAAAGGAGTTTATTACACACCTCACAATAAAATTTGTGGGAAGCGTAATATTTTTTTTGATGTTCATTGTTGGCTTGCTTTTTTTCAGCATCTGTCTCATATAGTTTTCTTCTTCCCATTTTTATAGTATGATTTTTATCTACAATAGGCGATTAATTCTTGCTTTTATACCCTTACCTAACAGTTGACCTATTTTTGATGCGGCGCTGTCGTTGGAATATTTTTTTATTTCTTTAATCAATGCACCTGGTTTTGTCGAAGGTACATATTAACTTGGTTTTGTCGAAGGCACTGCCGAAGGCACATGTTCACTGCCGTAGGCACTTGGTTTTGCGATTGGTGCTATTTTATCTGCTACATACTCTCCCACCTTTTCACCAAGTTTTTTACTCCCAGTATCTAACGCTGCAACAGCATATTTCTTTATCGTCCCTTTTGCCAGTTGCTTTGCAGCGGCACTAAATATACTGTCGAATAATCCACCACCTATTTGTTCTGCCGTAGGCACTCTCGTTACCGGGTCAACAAAAATGTATGTTCCTAACTCCTTACTATATACTTTTCTCATTTTTTTCTTACCGTTTATATTTCTCTCAGAAAAAAAGTAAAACTGGTGTCAACACCATTCAGGTCTATATTTCTGCCGTCTGCGTCGGTCACCCAAACACGAATCGAGTCAATCCTTGTCTTATTCGCTCTCGAATATCCTATGTGGTACGGTGTTCTCTCGAACGGGTAACTACGAGTTAGATTTGCAGTACGTAGATTACGTCACCCGACTTACCGTCTACAACGGAACTAGTGATCAAATCACGATGAACATAAATACTATCTATCCCGTCAGTGATGTTAGGCAATTTACTTCCGTATTCCGTCTCCTTTACTATTTTTGTCGAACCCGATTAACTCGGCAAAGTTCCCATCTCTCAAGTCTAGTACCGCACCTCCCTTTAGTGTAATTAACACCTTAAAGCTCGTCAGATCAAAGTCTAGTTTTATTACACTGTCTTCGACTTTATCGTTTATTGATAAAAATTCTGCTATATAAGTGGACATGTCCCCGTAGCTGTAGTTACCATCAGCAAATGTCAATTCCTTGAATATTTTCCCAGGGTCAAAGACACTCTTAGAATCAACACTATACTTTATTTTCTTGTTACCATAAAACTCAGAAACATTATGCCAACTGTAAGTCATACTATTTATCTGGGAAAAACCAAAAACATACTGCTTATTCTTATCTAGTACCAAGGGTTCTTCGAACTGGGTCACAAAATCAGAAGGGGTTCCTTTTCCTGCATAACTAGAAAGTGTTATCTTTTGTTCCATTTTTTATTACTCGAAATATTTTCTATAAATTCCTTCATGCTGTTCTTCCGTTATATCACCGTGTTCCAGAAGAGTGTCTAGAATAGTCATTCCTTCGTTTACTAGTTCGTCACTGGTAGTACCAGACTCGATACCAGCAATCAAAAGCTCTAACCGATCTACTAGCTTTGTTGGGTCACAGCTGTTACATAAAATATTCTTATATTTGCCACTTGTCTTTACCAGAGGGTGTGATGAAAGACTGACTAGTTTTCTAAATGCCCGCTTTGCAGAATCAGAATACGCTTTTTTTGGGATTGTACCTCTTTGTCACTAGGTCGACGAAGTCGTCGTCCACCCTGGTTTTGATTACTTGTTGTCCTTTATTGTCTAGTCCGTACAACCTATTATATTCGAGAAGCTGTTCTAAATCCAGCAGTAGATCAGAAAAGGAGCCGGTAGTATCTATTTTGTACGACCCCTTAGACGCTAAACCGCTACCACTTTTTTCCCCTGCAATTTCTGGTAATACTTTTTATTTTTGTCCTGGAGATATTTGATATCTTGTGGAAATTCCGCCCCGGATTTCATTTGTCCCAGCTTCACATTCATACCCTTTGCCCTACTGATCTTGTCTTCGTTACTCAGGTCAGTGTTTTCTAGTTGTTCCTCGGCGTCATACTTACTGATACTCACGCCACCTGGTTTCATTTCGACTATCTGCAATTTATCTTAATCCTCCGGTTCCTCCGGTTCCTCTATCGCGAGTGGCACCGCAGTATCCATAATATTAGGCACGGGTACAGCCGCAGGCACTAGTTGACCAACTGCCGCAGGTGCCTGTACTACCGTAGGCACTGCGAGTGTTGTTTGTATTGCTTTCGTTACTGGTTTAA
This sequence comes from Modiolus philippinarum, assembly GCA_002080025.1. Taxonomy (NCBI): domain Eukaryota; kingdom Metazoa; phylum Mollusca; class Bivalvia; order Mytilida; family Modiolidae; genus Modiolus; species Modiolus philippinarum. The sequence goes on from MJUU01001736.1 coordinate 42,720, forward strand.
AGAATTCCTCGAGTTTATCCGACTGAACACTTTTTCTTATTTTTTCTTCTTCCTTTTTCATTCTGAAGTCCTGTACCGCTTTCTCTGCTTTTGACTTCTTTTGAGCTAGTTCGTTTAGTTCGTTTAACATTTTTTCTTCCTTTTATAAAAGACAAGTAATAAAAATGGGTATATTTAATGAAATATCTCAGACGGTGTCAGGAGGTCCGGTAGGTTCAACGGAGACTAATTTTGATATAGGGCTAAGTAAGTTAGATAGATTGAGTAAAGATTGTTTCCGTAAAGGACAAGACTTAGATATGGGTGGGCACAAAATCATGGGTCTTTCACCCGGTTCCGGCAACGACCACGTAGCAACAATAAAACAAATAAGCGATACTGTCTTTCCTGTGGTAGCGCGTAAAGACCTGGACATGAATAAGAAGTATATTAGGGGACTCGAAACCGACTTAGATGACCCAACCTGTGCGGTAAACAAGAAGTCGCTGCAGCAGAAAATAGACACACAGAAACGGATCTTTACAGCGGAGTTTGCTAGTAAGGCTTTTGTTGCTGCAAGTGAACGAGAACTAAGAAAAGACTTGCACCGACAGTTTCTAAGACCAATTCACCTATCACAACTTGAGAAAAAAATAAGTACTGTTTATACTAAGACTGAGGTAGACGCACAGCTAGACCCTGTTTATACTAAGACTGAGGTAGACGCCAAGCTAGCCGATTATGAGGGTTATACAAAAAGTAAAATAGATACTAAAATTCAGGATAAAAAGAGAGAATTAAGGAGATTTTTCAATAAAACAGGAGAAAAAAAGTACGAGAAAAAGAAATCTGCATCATTTCTTGCAAGAGTCAAACCCGGATATTATAAATTGACTACGAATGTAAAAGTCAAATGGTTAACGGACGATTCCTATATCAACGGTGATATAGAGGAGGATCTCAACAACTGGAAACTAACCCTAAACCCGACGGACGGTAGTGCCGGTGAAACTCCTTATTTGTTTGGTGCGCATCTAATATTTGAGTCGCCAGAAGAGCGCGTAACTAATAACCAAATTAAGATCATGTTGAAAATAGATCAAATGAACGATTCAAAGGAAATATCTTTCACAAGAGTAAGTACAGATAATAAGGACGAGATAACACTTTTTCATATCGAGAAAATAAAAAATAGCGCTACTTGATCACTTCTTTTTACATTCTATCGATCAGTTATGAAATTAAGCGGGAAGAGTAGGATTGCGGTGGTCGAATTACAGAAAAACACTCATTCGTTGTTCCGGTTCCTACAGAGTATTGGGAAAGATATTCAATATTCTATCCGTGAATACGGTTCTGAACTAGATTTCTCGGAAGAAGGAATGACCGGTAGTATCCAGGATTATACTAACGACGAAACTACTGAATGCAGAGTAATTAGAGAGCGTGACGTTATAGGTCTATATCAAAAAAAAGATAATCGCCAATATCGACATTGAACTAAATGGTAAAGCGTGTTTCATTGAGTGTCATACTTGGAATGATTTTGGAAGTGAACTTCCTCCCCCTCCAATAATAGAATGGAAAAGATAGTATTCCGTTGGTCTTTCTAATGGAGCTCAAGAAGTCAAATTGCACCTGGGTTATATTACTAAATATGTGAGGATTAGTATAAGAGGAAAACAGGTTATCGGGAAAGAAAATTTAGTCTAACCCCGGAGGAACAATACCAACATGTATATCTAAGTCCTCCGGTTAACACAACACCATACACTTTTAGTTACTCTCTGGGCGGTCTATTCGGTATGTCTACGTACCCTATTGCTCCTCGTGTAACTCCGATACGGATCGGGCTTCCAGTGTCTGCGGCAGACAACAACTTGACTATTGATAAACCATTTGTTATAAACGGGAAGATCTTACACTTACCCGGGAATGGGTTTCAGCAGTGTATAAAATTCAAGGATAAGTGTACACCCACATTTACTGTCCGTTTGTGCATCGGGGGTATGAGACAAGATATTCCTCCGTACATCTCATGTTACAAAAAAGGGACGACACCAATAACTAGCACCGAAATTCTAGAGACCAGGAAATCCATCGGTGGTTATAATCAATTTGAGATAAAAATGAGTCAGACGTTTGAAAAGAACGACGAAATATTCTTTGGAGTTATAGCCCCAACCGGAATCGTTTGGCTAGTTTTTCCATGACCTCACTAAATGTAATCGAAGTCGAAATTAAGTTTTAGTGTAATTAATATGATAAAAATCAGTTAAAAAAGATGAATAGTGATTCAGTGATACCGCCAAACGGAGTTTTCGATACAGTAAAAATTCAAGAGAAAGAAAGGATCGTACATTTGTACTGTCCTCTTAGAGGAATAACCTTTAAAGTGTGGGTGCGCAGAGATTTACTAGAAGTACTAAAGACTCGAGAAGTATTAGCTAAAGTATAAGACTATCTCAGAGACTGCAAGTCCGACATCGGAATCCAGGAGTTAAAGTCGTTTGAATACCCTTTCCATTTAACAAATACTCTTCAATTTTTGTGATCCCGTCTGATAATCTTTTCTATTATGTATGTCTCTTGATCTGTCTTCTGGAGTTCTTGTTCGTAGAAGCTTTCTTCTATTGGCTGGTTATTCAAGTCCGTGATCTTGTAAGTTATTGGTTCTGTGTACTGGATCGTCGAAATGGTAAATACCTCTTCGGCCCAGTTGGGTGTATAACCCTTTTCAAACGTGCCTTTCTTTTTAGATATTCTGACCTTGTCGTCTAGTTTGAATTTTGGTTTACTCTTAGTTTCCTTCGTATCTGAGTAAACGGGGGTTTGCTTGCTTCTACTGGTTTCATTTTGATTGACGAGTGCTTCGTGGTATTGTACTGCTCTACTAATTGTGGAAGTACTGAGATATAATTGTAGGTGTTATTGGCGGAAAAGTAGCGAAACATCTTACCTTTGAGTGTGCGATTGAAGCGCTCTATTACTACAGCCTTTCCCTGGTTGAAAGTGTGGTACATTCTTATTTTGTTGTTTTCTAGGAGTTTCTTAAACTTCTGGTTGTAAAACTCCCTGATCGACCCATAGAAAATCTGGAGTTCTTCCCTCTTTTAGTATGTTCTCGAATCCAATAGTCACTTCTTTTCCTGTCTCTGATTTTAGTGGAACGCTCCAAGCGTATTTGCTGAATACGTCAATCACATTTAGTAAGTATTTGTACCCCTTGTTATCTCTGAAAGAAGCTTGCATGTCTACAAGATCTGCACTTCAGGTGTCATCGACATGTGATACTCTTACTTGTCTGAGAGGGAACATTCTTTTTGCTTGCTTATGTAGTTCTTCCGCTAGTTTGTCTGTCCACTTTATTTTCTCCTTTTTTTTAACACCGAGTCCCAGTTTGCTTTTTGCTCCTATTACACCCTGAACTATCTTTTTGTTTACAGCTTCACCGACTGATGATGGTTTTACTTGTTTTAGGTCAGACATCATCTTCTTGTCGCATTTCCGTTTGTCGTGCTGCGCATCATAACAAAGATCATGACTCCTACAAACCCTATCTAATTTATTCTTGGTTGGTAAGTCCATTGTGTTGTAAGGCCCACAGTAATTCGTTCCTGGGAGAGTAATTCCGCCCTTCGGTATTACAGGTTTGATGGCCTTGTGTATTTCAATATTTTACGAAAGGATATGGAGTAAATGAACATGAGACAATAACACATATGTCAACTCCAACTGCATTAATTTTAATGAGCTGTATGGCCATTTCGGAAATTTATTTCTCATCAGCAGCACTAGAACCCAAACAAAGGAAATCCATAATTTTCAAAAAAGATATAAAATGCATAAAACCAAACGAAATCCGAAAAATCAGTAATATCAAATATAGCAAGTTTACCGGCTGCGGTTCCTGCGGCGGTTCCCGTTCCTGCGGTTCCGGCGGTGCCACGCACAAACTTGGTTTTCGTGATTTTGCAGCTGGCACACGTGCTGTATTCTATGAACTTACCGTTGGATGATTGTACGACCCTTGGAGAAAGAGACTCCGTGACTTTTTTCTCTTTTACGCAGTAGCTCATTTTTTGAAGTACTCTTTTAATAGTATTTCATTTTTTATTGTATCCGTCGGACTGCCGCGGGCACTAAGGTCTTTGTACATTATATCGTAGATGTCTTTCTCTTGTGCTTCTCGTAGAAAGAATAGACAGAAGTAGCCACATAGAACACTTAGTTTGTGTTGGTACTGGATTGTGTTACGTCTGTATTTACCCTCTATATAGTCAATACATTCTTGTGGTGGTGAAAATCCATAACTATCAAAGTAAATATTCCTCTTATTACGAAAGTCCCAACACACCAAACGAGTACCGGCACCACTTGTAGCGTCCAAATTAAGGACGCCGCAGTCATTTTTGTTTCGTTTTAGTGGTAGATTGTCCCTACTATAAACCCCTCTGAAAGAGGTAATACGTAGTTTATCAACCCAGTCTAAAATATCAAAGTTAGTTAGCGGTTCAAGCGTCTGCCGTAGGCACTTTTTTGCATAACGTAGGGTCTGCGTACGCTGTCTACTTGTAGTCCTTTGCCCGGCCGTTCGACTTGTAATCCTTTCCCCATTAGGCCGGCCAGCAATGGCACTGACAAACTGGCTAACATACCAAGGAATCCACCGGTCTGTTGTCTTTTTGTAATTCTAAGACCAGTTCCTGTTTTCTGTTTGAGTGCTGACTGCAATTGCTCTTTCTGTATTTTTGTTAGGTGGTCAACGTAGGGTTTTTGTAAGAGGGTGGTAATTTTGTTGTGTGGTACGTCTGCTGTTAAACCGCTACCAAACACCTTTTTCACCCCGGTTTCAGCTAGAGCGGAGGCCGCTCCGATGCCAAGGGCAGGTAATAGTTTGGATGCCACTGTCTGTATGACCGGAAGTGCAAGTTTAGCGAGTGCTCCGAGAAATACCTCCATTTTGTGATTGTTTTGTCATTTGTGTCTATGAAATTCTTATGTGAACCCCAGTACCAGAGGCCTTTGCTTTCTGTATTTTTTTCATTTGTGTTTGTGTTAGCGCCATAGGAAAGTCCCCTGTTAATTGGTTGTTTGTTAGTCTTAATGTTAGAGAAGATATGTTTTTGTATGCTTTAGCTAAATTCTTTCTCTGACCTTCGGATAAACCAAGACTATAGTTAACGTATTTACTCATCTTTCAATACCTTAGATAATTACTATACCATTTCCAATTGTGTCTAAAATTATATCTTCTTCGTTTAGTACAAGGGCAAAGATCCGATATGCAGCAGCTGGAGGTATGTTCAGTCTGTAATGTAAAGTCAGGGATGTGTTCTCCATACTCATTGTTTCATCTATGTAAGACAAATCAAAATAGATTAATCCGTATAGAGAACTAAAGTTAGTAAGGGTAAGCATGTTCCCTGTGTCATAGTCGTTGCTTGCGTTAGGCTTAAAATTACAGGCATCTCTGAAGATTCTGCTGATTTGAGTCGAGCTATATCCCGTTTCCGGGTAAAAGATACCAGAACCAACTTCTAATCTGGCTGTCAGGAGGGTACAATTTGT
>MJUU01001740.1:0-11719 GCA_002080025.1 Modiolus philippinarum
TGTTTGTTTGTTTTTTTTATAGTTTTTTTTCTTGTTTAGATTTTCTTTGCTGTTTTAACAAGCGGCAATGCTCGCTGAAGCTCGTGTTGTCCCTGTTTCTAAGCCTCATACAAATAAAACTCATAATTGAAGACACAACACGTATATATAACTTTTTTTGCAAGCGAATCTGACGCAAAAGTTAAAAATGGAAAGAAACAGAATCAATAATCCAACTGCAATTCAGATATTACACAAATGGAGAAAATATGACAAAGATAAAACAGATATACAAAAATGAAGAAGAACACCACAAAATCAAAGCACTGGCACCACTGGACCACATAAAAACATCACTTAGGTGCTCGGCAGTGTAAGTGTCTACTGCTTCTAGCGTTGCATTCATCACACTGTCAAACAATGAAAATTCTCGTGTAAAGAATAATGTCGGTGTTTGTCAATATAGTATATAAACTCTGGGTATATTAAAGAGATGCTTACAATGTTTGTAAGAGTACTGTGTTCGAAATTTTATTTTATTGACCATCCCGCATCCTTGACTATACGTAGATGAAGCGTTGTTTCACATTTAGAAAATGATTTCCACTAAAACCAGTGCCAGTGGTAGTCTAGCTTGAACTTACTATGAGGTAGGAGCGTATGCTCATAGTTAGAGGCTTCATGTTAACTTCAAGATGAAGAACAACAACATACAAAGGCGTTGATCCATTTGCTTAACTTTATCAAGTATTTGTAGGGATTTTGTTCATTTTTCCTTTCCCTTGTTCATTTACGATACCTTTCTCCTGTGTAGAGTCGGTAAACAGATTCCCTGTGCTTGAGTTTTGTGCTGTCTCCATTTCATCTGTTATGTTGCATTTGTTCATGTAAAATTTCTCATAAAAATGAGGGTCCTCATGGGGGGGGGGGGGGGGGGGTCCTAGGAATCAATCATTAAATTTTTGCCTTGGTAATCAAATAATCATTAAATTTTTACCTTGGTAATCAATAAATTTTTGGCTTAGTAATCAAAAAGTATATAAAAATGCAACTTATAATCAAATAATTATTAAATTAATGCCCTCGTAATCAAATGACCATTTAACAAATGCCCTAATAATCAAGTAATCAAGAAACCCATGACGGGCCTCATAAATGCACTATCAAAAATTTATATTTTGGAATTTCTATTTTCCAAAAACAATAAACCACTTTTCCTGCCAACTGTGTATATAATGGCTACATCTTCAGAAAATATTTCCAAAATTTTCTTCGATGAGTATTTTGTGGTTTTTTAAATGTTGTATTGTCTTTTAGTCCCTTTGTCAGAAACAGGAGTATTTTGCCCGATATTTTACGTTTGTTGACGATATCCCGTATTTATGAACAAAAAAGGAAGATTTATGGATGCAGCAATGTTTGATGTTTAGCAAATTGAATTACGTTCACACCGATGCAAGAGTCTGTTAAAACTTACTATTATGTATGAGTGTTTGCTGATTGTAAAAGGCCCCATAATGACTTCAAGGTGAAATAGAACAACAAAAGCATTCCATTTGCTTACTTTTTCCATTAATTTGTAGGAATTTTGTCTGATATGCATTCATATGATATCCTTGCATAATTTTTAATTGTTTGTAACCATTTTCGAAATGGAAACATGCGCCAACAAAATGCTACACACATATATCATCCTTGTACATTTTGAAGTTCAAAAGACTCTCACCAACTACAAAAAAAAACGTTTCTCTCTAAAGACTAAGCGTATTATCTTCAAAAATCTTATACACATTTTTCTGAATATCTGATAAAATTATGTTAGCTAAAAGATAGTCATGTTTTCTGACTATCTGATAAAATCATATTAGCGAAAAGCGGAATAACTCTTAGTATGTTAAATAGTTCTGTCTCCACTGGTGTTTGTTCGCTTATTGTGAGAAATATTCTGTTAAAAGTCTAATTTTCATTTGATAACGAGGGGCTGGAGGTTAAGCCATTTTATTTGGAGAAGGCGTCAACGGGTGTATGTGGGACTGATAAGTTTTACAGAAATGCACTACAAGATGCACGTACCCCTTTTATTCAGGCAATGAAATCAAATCAAGAAATAGACACAGTACTCCCATGGAACAACGTCGAACAATTAACTCTCGTGTAATTGAAGGCAGAAATGATCGCCTCAAGTCCTTGTAAGAAGGAGTTACTGGATCCCTGGCCTATTGAAATAAATGTATACCACCTAAACCAAATTATTTATGAAATTAAAGTGGATAATTGTTGTTTTTCCTACATCACAATTTTCTAGTCATAAATATCTTCAGTAGCTCATCTAAGGTCAATAAGCAAGATTTCTTTAGATTGTAGATTTTCCTTCCATGTGAAAGAAATCAATAATGTGTCCATGTCATACTAAGGTAAAAGTCCTAGAGAGCATTTTCCCGCCATTTTTAAAATGTAAAATAATTTGAAAACAAGGTCCATAACCTATTAATATTTTTAGCTGATTTTATTCCTTAACTAATGCTCTTTCAATTTATGGTATCAATTTAAAATCGTAGATTTATTTAATCTCACCTTACTACATCCTTAAATAAATTTTAATTGACGAAAAACAATTAACCTGTAGCGCTATACAATAGATAATAAAGGGCTGCGCTGAAATTTGAACAAGTGTAAACCTAAATGAATGTGGACAGTAATTTGCTGGACACAATAAGGACAATGACATTAATTAACTGGACACAAACTAGTGAAAATGAAAATTAGCCCATTTAATCCCTTATTTATAGGATATCGTAAGAGCTGAGCAAAATCTGTTGACTACCAACTATATATATAATAAAAGCTTACATCATGAGAAATCCACAGAAAAAACTCGGATTTAAATCCAAATTCAAAAATAAAGATTTCACATATTTTGAAATATTGCAATTTGGCCCCTTTGACCCATTATAGCTTGGAAACCGTAAGAGCAACGCAAAATAAATTGCCATACTACTGAACGCTCACAATGAGAATAATCCAAAGAAAAAATCCCATCAAAATCTGACGAAAAATTAAGATTTCACATTTTTCTAATAATTACAATGTTGGCCCTTTTAACCCTTATAGCTCGGAAATGATCATAGCTACGCTAAATACGTTGCATATTGCTGAAAGCCTACAATGAGAGGAATCCACAGAATATGATGAAAAATAAAAATTTCACATATTTCTGATAATTGCAATTTTGGCCCCTTAGACCCCTATAGCTCGGAAACTGTAAGAGCTAAGTCAAATTTGTAGGCATAGTACTGAAAGCTTGCAATGAGAGGAATCCAAAGAAAAAATCCCATCAAAATCTGATGTAAATAAAGATTTCACATATTTTAAAAAAATGCAGTTTCGGTCCCTTTGACCCCTTATAGCTAAGCAACAGTAGGAGCTGGGCCAAATCTGTTGCATATCACTGGTCATCACTGAAAGCCTACAATGAGAGGAATCTAAAGAAAAAATCCCATTGAAATCAGATGAAAAATAAAAATTTTAGTAATCCGCATGTTTGCAATTTTGGTCCAGTTTAGGCCCCTCATGGTTTGGAAAGGTACAAGTTATACAAAATCTGATGCAGCATGGCTATGTTAATCTGTCGTAAGGAATCCATTGCAAAAAAGTGCATCAAAATCGGACTAAAAATTAAAAAAAGAATAATAATTTTTTTTTTGAAATTCGCCTCTTTTGGGCCCCATTTACCTCGTGAACGGTATATGCAACATGAAATCCGTTGCATACTATAGATTGGAAATTTTCTAAGGAGTACACTGAAAGAAACGCCATCAAAATTTGATAAATACTAAACATTCTACAGTCAAATATGTGAAAACACCAAATTTAACCCTTTTTGGCCCCAATTCTGAAATGAGTGAGGCCACAAACTAAAGAAAAAAAAAACAGCCCTCAAAAATGTGCAAAGAAACATCATATTAAAATTTGAAAACAATCCGTCTATTAGAACCAAAGTTATGCTGTCCACAGACACGAAAATACCTAATTTAACCAATTTTTTGCCCCTTTTTGCCTCTTTTTCTGAAACGGGCGGGGCAGGGAACGCGAAATTAGCATGTGCCAAGAAACATCATACTTAAATTTGAAAAAATGATCCGTAAACTAGAACAAAAGTTATGCTGTCCACAGACACAAAAATACCCAATTTACTAGTAACCCCTTTTTGGTCCCTTTTTTCTAAAACGGACGGGGCAGGGAACACGAAATTAAAACCCGGGCTTAAGCATGTGCCAACAAACATCATACTAAAATTTGATAGCAATTCATCAACTAGAACCAAAGTTATGCTGTCCACAGACGCCGACGCCGACACCCGCGCCATACCATAATACGATCGCAAAATTTTTGCGGTCGTATAAAAATGTATCACCCTTAGCTCAACAGTGTTCATTTACTAGTATATAATTAGTGATTCCCTCTCAATGTATTTATGTATTTGTTATGGTACAAATTGGAATCCAGTAGGATTTGGCATCCTCCTAGTACAAATTGGAATTCTAATTTCTAATGGCACAAATTAGAATTCCGATTTGTACTGGATTTAATTTAGTACATATTAGAATTCCAATTTCTACTGGGACAAATTAGAATTCCAAATGCATGGTATTGGATTTAATCCAGTTTGAATTGGAATTCAATTTCTCCTAGGAGAAACTGAGATAGCCTGATTTGTACAAGGAGGGGATTCTGAATCCTACTAAATTTCTAGTATGACCTAGAATAATACTGGATATTTTGTTCAGGAGAATTCTGAATAATACTAACATTAAAAGCTGAAAAGGATTTTTGATTTTGCTATAAGAAGTGTATTTTTCACAACAGTTTAATTCATGAAAACTTAATAATAAAGCCATAAAATGAAAAATCACATATAAGGGACCGACCATTTAACCTGAAGGGGGGGGGGGGTTATGTTTTTTTTTTTTTTTTTGGACAGAAACAAATTATTTATTTTTTGCATGCGTATCAACAAAATATTTATTTTTCAAAACTAACATTATTTTTTTGGGCAGAAAGCCTCATTCAGAAATTTTTTTTTTCATCATTTTGACAGCTTAAATATTTTTTTCACATAATATCAGATCCAAAATATTTTTTTAGAAAAAAACCATAGCCCCCCCCCCCCTTCAAGTTAAATGGTCGGTCCCTAACTGTCCATTTGTTGCAACAATTGGTGGATTTCTGTGACAATAGGTAGAGCAGGAAATGTTCGATTTACAATAAGACCATCGTATTGTATTGCATTTGGTAGAGCAGTTACAAACTGTTTGCTGTTATACTGCCATTTTCTAAACATGACTGAATGTGTGAAATTCCAGGTAGAGTTGCAAGATCTACCACATTTAAATCAGGGAAACAAAGACTTCTAAAATCAACAAGATAAGTATCAGAATAGTAGTTTTTTTAAGTATGCCATTTTTACCCTCTAGGACCCTTCTTAATTGTCAGTCGTCTGTACTTGATTCCGTTCCGTAGATATTAGGTACAATCTTTATTTCTAAGTCGTTCCAGTATTTGTTTAGATGACTCTTAAGGTGTTCACACTTTTTGCCTCTACGATTCGACTTGGCAAGCTGTCCCAAGCATCTACCAATCTTTGAGTAAAACTGTATTTCCTAATGTTGGTTCTACTATATCTCTTATAATATTTTTACTGTGTCCTCTTGTGATAGAGTCTATCATTTGGAAAAAGGTTTTCAATTTCGATTTTGTCATTTGTTAGTTTCTACCATATCGGTCCATAGTCTTCTGTACTGCAGCGATGGAAAGCCCGGCTAACTAAGTCTGCTACTATAACTCAGGTGTCTAATATTTCTTACCATCTTTGTAGCTCTACATTGCACATTTTCTATTTGAATAGCTTCCTTTTTTAATATAACTGGCCGAGCGTTGCTTCCAAATTCGAGATGTGGCCTTACCAAACTTTTATACAGTGTAAGAAACAAATCCTTTTCCATGCAAGTGAAGGTTCTGTTTATCATTCCTAATCTCTGATTTGTTTTTTTTTAGTTTGTTAAAACTTGAAACGCATATATCGATATATCGGTTTATCATATGTATGGCACGCCAAAGCCACAAAAATGAGATAAAATAGAATTATCTCTGGTAATGCTATTTTATCTGAATTTTTGTGGTTTTGGCGCAGATAATACATCATTACCTCCTGATAAATAAATATAGTAAAATTTTTAACATAGGTCTCTATGAATCACAGAGATAATACATTCTTATCTTGAGGTAATAGGGTACTATCTTACTTATCAGTTAACAGGTAATGAACTTACTTATCAGGTAACCATGGTAACAGGTAATGAACTATCGTGAAATAGATGGCAAATTGAAATATTTTATTTTAGAAAAAAGACTATCAACTCCGAACTTCTATTGATGTAGAATATTCTTATTGACAGAGAATGCAAAATATAACATAATCTATCGACATTATAACTTTGTAGATTCTTTCAGCCCTTGAAAATATAGTGTGTATTTGTTGTAAGTAATTTTTAACTCCGTATTCAGATAAAATCCTTACAACAAAGGATTTAAAAGAAAAATAATTACTTTTTAATTTTTTGTTGATACAATTTATTATTTTCGTTAGTTTCAATTAACAATTATTCAATTCTGCGAGGGTTTCACACTTACATGTATATTTCATAGAATATACATTCATGTAATGATCACGGGTGTCGAGACAGGTAATTTAAAAGATGAAATATTGTGATATTGTAATTCTTGATAGATAAACATAACTTTATTCCCATAAAGAAATTTCATAAAGACAGTGAAAATACAAAATATATATACACACAAATACAAAATTCGTTACAAATGGATAAATCTAAACAAAAGCGAGAAAAAAGAAAAGAAATTCTATTACATTTCCGAAATTCTCTAGGAACATAATAACATAGTTTTTCAGAATATATTATTTGATCTAAAATGATTGAATTTGATAAGTTATTGAAATTTATCTATCTACATCTGATTGGTTGCAACATAAATCAGATAATACAGTTTCCCACAGATATTACGTCTGATTGGTTGATATTAGAAAAGAGATAATACGTTTACTAGCACGCCAAAGCCACAAAAATGCAGATAAAACTGTATTAATAGGTAATGCGCATGCTATGTTATCTTAAGATAAAACATCATTACCACATAGATTTCATATAGACCTAGGTATAAAATATTTAAAGGTACTTATCAGGAGGTAACGAGGAAACCTGATAATACATGTCAGATAATGTGCGCCAAAACAACAAAAATTCAGATAAGATAGCATTACCTGACATAATGCTATTTTATCTCATTTTTGTGGCTATGGCGTGCCATACATATGTTAGTAATAAATACAGACGTTTTGAAAATGTGATACAGTGCATGAAGTTCATTCCGTATTCACACTATGACGTCATACCCTTTATCGCATGGCTTACCCTTTATCACACCATTTATCGCATGGCTAGCCCTGTATCATACCCTTTTTCATTCAATTTTTTTTTCAATTTGAATTTTTTTTTAAAAATTGAGGGGATAAAAAATTTTTGAGGGGCAAAAAAAATTGGGGGGTAAAAAAAAATTTTGAGGGGGTAAAAAATTTGGCGAAGAGTAACAAAAATTTGTTTGGGGATGATTTTTTTGTGAGGATTAGTTAATAAAATCAAGCAAACCTTTTTCCTTTACATTGTAGATTTTATTCCAACCAACTCCAGTCCTTTCCGTCCATTTTGAAATTTTCTTCATACATGCATTTTCTGTTGCCAATTTTTGACAGTATTTTTGGAATTAAGTAGTCCTCTGTTTAAATATATGATAAACTGTATAATACATGGCAAAATCCGTATCACATGCCGTATCATCCCTCAACCAATATCATCCCTCGGGCCAAAGGCCCTCGGGCTGATATTGATAACTCGGGATGATACCGCATGTGATACGGATTTTGCCATGTATTATTCCCTATATATCGTTACACCACTAGCTATAATGTTGGGTACTTATTGAAGAAACAATGTATACTTGCTTATAACGAGACTACCAACCGGATCTCTGGTGATACCGTTTCTTAGCTATGAAAAAATTCCAGGTGACCGACTTCCTAAGTTACCAAATGACACAGTTGAAGAATTAATTATAGTACTATAAAAACTCAAACGGGAATTTACTCTTGAAACGAAGTATGCAGGGTCTTCCATCATTTCAATGGCAAGATGTGATGAAATTCCATCTCTTGTCTATACCATCGGATTAAAATAAATGATTCCTACGTTACTCAAGAATAAACTGAGCAGTGACGAGTGATCTGGGTAATTCAATCAGACTTCAAGTGCAAGTCAAAATATGCGCATGCGCAGAAACCGCTAAATTAACAGTTAACAGCTACTTCGGTGTTTTGTTATTTGTTTTCAAGTTTCTCCAAATATTATATTCTATTATTTGCCCGCCATACTCAAAACGATTAGAGTACGAGTTTATATCTGGTTATGATCATTGGATTCCTACGTAAGTTACTGTGCCACTAATATAGAAGAGGGTGGTAAAGGGTTATTTTCGTGCAGCGTTTTTGGCGTTTTATAAATTCGTGTTTTCTATTCCTCGTGTTCTCGTGTTGACATTATTTCACGTGCCTCGTTTTTTGTCCATATTTTAAGCTCGTGATTCGTTTTGGATATTTTATATTTCGTGCGTTTTCATTTTCCTGTAAAACATCGGGACTTGTTACAGTAAGAATTGTAACGATAACGGAAAGTATCACAGAGCAAAATTTCACAGATTTTCATTAATTTTAAGAGCTTTTAGGCAAAACACTTTCGATAGGATGCATGAAATACCATAGATGATAACAACTTCTCAAGATTTCGGCGAACTACGAGCAGCAATTTTCCGTGTTTCGTGATTGGCCATTTCTATCACTCGTGTTTCGTTTCAGTCGGCAATTTTTAAGCACGATCTTTCGTGTTTGGGACCTCCCTTTACCACCCCCCATAGAAGGGTATGACCTTTACCGTTAACGTTATTTAAATCTTTATTGAAAACTATTTAAACCATTAGGGTTTAAACAATACAATTAAACAATGATAACAAATATGAACAAAAATGAAAAAGTAAGACAGTATTATTCTGCGTGGCCAGCTATTATGGTCATCACGTGACTTTGATGACGTAACGAACTACGATTTCACTCGATAAAAAATTACAAAGAAAACACGAGAATGGTACAAATATTTCGAATTTTCTCGAAAACGGTTGTTTTTGTCTAATTTATGCTGTTATCCACGTAATCTTGAAAACCTCTTCTTTCAATTGATGCGTATCATTTCAGTTTAATTTCAGTCTAAATTACTTCCAATTTGGTTTGAAATTACGGTGTTACAGACTCAATTATTCCTATTGTAGCTATGTATATTTTACGATAAAGTGTGAATACTGCAGCTACAAAAATAACAATAAAACATCTTAAATCGACATAATTTACATTTATGCACATATACAGCGGAAGATGAAAGAAATCTATATAAGAACAGTTTAATTTGTAGTTCTGTTACTTCCAATTTGATTTGAAAATCGCCAAATTTCTGTGAAAAATAAAAAAAATCCCTGATGATGGGATAACCCGGATGTTGTATTACCATCATTTTGTAAGTTATTATCCTCATTTTTTTCCCCAAACATGTTATATATCTATGTAACCTGGGACAAATATAATGTTATATTATTCCCAGATGTTACTAATGTAGATTTTGAAATCGGTTTTGTGTATTATAATAGGGGTACCTTGGTTATATGTCCCTTCTAAACCCGGGTTTAATATACTAAGCCACATCTAAATCAATCTCATATTTGTTATAAATGATTATCAATATTTAATGCACAATCTAATATTTTAATGAACTACAAAGATGATTTATGATGCCCTCGGGCAAATTATCACCTGGTCAAGGTGACAGGTGTGTTCTTCAGCCACTTGTATATTACATACTGTTAATTGGACAACTGTTACATCACTCTGTTCCTGATGACTCGAATTTGCATTATATGTATTAAACACAAATAGATTTAAGTGTTACCACACTATATTTTAGGAGGCGAAAATAAAACGTTTAAATTTCGCGTTTACATTTTAATTACAATTTCAATATTATTACTGAAAAAATGCATCAATTTTTCGATTTTTTTCTATGATCATTTTTTTTATTCATTTATCTTTTTATTTATTTTTTGATAAATTTATATTGTATTTCATTTTTAGTATGATTATGATGTCTTGTAAAGAATTATTTTCATTTGCACTGAAAATAATCAGTATCTGCATAATCTGTTGTAACGCGGTTACCTCCCTTGAAAATGACCATTATAGCTGGCCACGGATACTAAAACAGTATGAGGGTCATCTTTCCTCAGTTCTAATGACTGCTGTATATAAGATACCACTGTTTTATTATCATCGGGTGTTGACGGATTAAGAATAAGAACAAGTTTGTCTAATTGGTTTAGTAAATTAAAACAGGTATGTCCCAACTCCATTTTTGTCTTTTTGCGCACTGCGCACAACGTCCATAGGTGGATTTTTTGCGTATTACAAATTTTATTATTAACTTCGAACTAAATTTCCAGAGTGAAAAGGTACACAAATATTCAAGGGTGGACATTGTGCGGGCATACGCACAATTAATCTGCAAATCCTTTAAGGAAAATTATTTAGTGTTTGTGGACATACGCAAATATTCCACAAGTGAATTTGTGCGGACATATACGCACAACTGATCCATGAACCCCTGAAGGAAAAGTGCAGTTTTGCGGACATACGTAAATATTCCAAGAGTGGTTTTTGTGCAGACATACACACAATTGATCCACAAATCCCTTTGTTTGCGGACATGCGCAAATGTTCAATGAGTGGATTTTGATTACATTACATTAAACATATTTTATTTGCAATTTAAACAAATGCAAAAGGGATTGGACACAAGTTATCTCAACATTAGAAACGTCCTCTCCCTTTCATATATATATAACAAAATACTTTACAATCAAAATGACGACTTACAATGAATAGATATATAAAAGAAGCATGTTATCTCAATTAAGATGGAAAAAAAACTTTTCAGAACATAAATACAAATTGGGGGACTGGAGTGGGTGTTACAAATAACACACAAAAAATGAAGCTGTGATTTAGGTTAACTAAGCGCATTACTAAATCGACGACTACCTGTAATAAAAGAATGTACACTTCTAAATATCTCAGTGTTTTGTAAATCAGTAAGATTTGTGTCACCAGCTAACAGCAATTCGATAGCTATTGGATATATATGTAGCCTATTAAATAAATCAACACGACATTGTTCATAAAATGGACATTCCATAAAAAAGTGGATCGAATCTTCAACAGGGTGGCCACATAAACATGCTGGACTTGATTTTATATTTAAACGACACAGATCGTCATTGAGGGAACTACACATATGCCTTAATTTAGTATGTATGATATTTATTTTCCGAACACCAAAACTAAAATAAGGGGTGGTTTGTTTGTGTGCACCTTTATTCGCTGTTTGAATATATTGATATTTCTACAGTTTCTAGTATTCACAGGTAGGCTATTCCAGACTTTGGTTGTAGAAGGGAAATAAGATCGTTTTGTAATTTCTAATCTACAGAAAGGCATAACATAATTACTATTATTGCG
>MJUU01001740.1:24759-56469 GCA_002080025.1 Modiolus philippinarum
TCTTTGATAACAATCTTTAATTGATTGTACACCTGCTGTCCTAATTTTGCCCCAGTAAACAATAATTTTCTAATAAAAATGGAAAATTAAACTTCCATGATATTTCAATTAGGTCTGGACCCCCCAACTCTAAATACTGACGCTTGGCTCATTAAAATGGTCAATTTAGCAAATTTTAGACTTATGCAAGTCTAATTGTCCATGAAATTTGAAACACCTGTGCAACAGGAAATAAACATAAGACTTCATCAGGTCTAAAAATTTTAGACTTCAACAGGTCTATGCATACAAAAGTAAGAAAATTAAAAGACTAAAACAAGTCTAAAACTCTGTAGACTTGTACCAGTCTGTCCCCTGACTGTCTTTGAAGATCTATGAGGGCCTGATGGGGGGGTCTCATCAGGAATCACGAAAAATTATTCGGGACCAATTACAGTTCACGGGAAATTTAATTTGCTCAAGAATCAAGAACAACTCACGGACAATGTTCTAATAACGATTCACGACAAATTAATGAAATGAAAAACGAATCGTGGGGAATTGAAATCCTCGATCACAGAGAATGAAATAAACCCATTGGCCCCCTCGTAAAATGGTTGCTGGATAAGCTTGGAAGGGGAGATAATTAAATTGGTTATATTTCCTGGGAAAAAAGGGGGGAGGTACATTGTCAGCACAATTCCTTCTAAATGACTCATTGGATCTTGAAGCAATTTTACGCTATTATAAATGTTTTTCATTTCTCAAAAGGTAATATTTAATAACATTAAATATATCAGATATATGATGCACCACACTTCGGTATAATTTTGAAAATAAAGATATTTACAATATGGACAATATTGTAAAATAATCGAGGGGTTACAGCCAGAAGGTCGCAAGTACGTCTGGAGCAAGAAGGTCGTAAGTGATTTCATTTTTATGCTGTACAGACTTCTTTAAGCAAAACAGAATAACTTTCTATATCATAAAATGAGTGAAACTTAAGTACATTGCTATGCAAATATAGCATTTTCAAAAATATCTTAAAACAAATATTTTATTACAAAAAAATCTACTTACGACCTTCTGGCATGCATGTAATATGTCATAAGTATTTACTCATAGGTCGTAAGTGCAGAATTTTGAGTCCTGTAACTTTTTATCCATACTGATTATTTTATTAAAAATGTGCTTTATAAATACTACTTTTCTGCATGGTAAGATATTTGTATGTGCCCAAAAGTCACATTGATAGGATTATGAGAAATAAGTGTTTTTCACTTACGACCTTCTGGCAAACCAACA
Organism: Modiolus philippinarum; assembly: GCA_002080025.1. Lineage (NCBI taxonomy): Eukaryota > Metazoa > Mollusca > Bivalvia > Mytilida > Modiolidae > Modiolus > Modiolus philippinarum. The sequence continues at coordinate 26,047 of MJUU01001740.1, forward strand.
ATTTGTATTTCGGCCAGAAGGTCATAAGTATCATTACGACCTTCTGGCTGTAACCCCTGTCAAATATTCTTAGATGTATCATGTATTGTAATACAGTACTGTAAACATAGAAAAAAGGGAATTTTTTTTTAGAAGTTTTTTTTTCGCTATTTTCAAGTTAAGGGATGCAGCATGAATACAAAATTGTTGCAAATATTTTGATGCAATTGGATGATTTAGTAGTTAAAACGACACCCATGAATTCAAGATTACATGAAATGAAATTTATTCAGAAAATGGTGAGAAAAAAAGACAAAGGGAAAACTTCCAGGTTTGCAGTATATTGTGGTTAGATCTGTTACTCCTTTGTAATTCTGATCAATAGATACACTCTTGTTTTCACAGATCTCACAGGCATAGGTGTGGACACCAAAGTTGAGGTAACCATGACAACACAAGACAGCTTAGAGCTTCAGAACCAGACAGACGGTCTTGATCCTCAGAGCCAAACTTTAAAGATGGTAGAATCATTGTCCGATAATACAACACTTCTACAACAAACAGCCCAAGTAGTCAGTCAGGAAGATCTGTCTTCCATAACACAACAGATACAAGATCAGAGGAGGACAGTTGTGTTACAGGAATTACCTGGTGCTCCAGGAACATTAGTACAGGTTTGAAAAGAATATTTAAAAATGTTTTCAGTACTAGGGACTGACTACTAGGGTAAAGATAAGGATCCGATATGTAGCAAAAAGTAGTTTACAAGACAGCATGCATGTACAAAAAATGTAGTTATAGAAACCATACAATGAAAGTGACATGAAACAATGAAAACCAAGAGAAATTTTTATCTAACTGGAAGATAGTGAAAGCATTTTTTTGTCATGTTGGTTTTTTGCAAAATCAACAGATTAATGTTTGTTTACTTTGAAATTTTCTGTAGATTACAATTTTAAAAAATGCTAGAAAAAAACTAAGTTACACCACTGCAAATAAAGGTATATAAAAATTTCATAACAAGAGAAAAGTTATTACAATAGCAACCTGGTACATGTATTTGATAGATGCATTTAAATATTCTAAGAATTTTTTTACTGTTCAAAGAGAACATCTATGGAGAAATTATCATAGTATAAACAGTTTTTTGAGGTTCTGTAAGTCTAGGGCTAACCTTATCATGCTTATAAAATGTTTGTTTTTCAAAATGGCTGCCGTTGCCATGGAAACTGGAAAAAGGTGGGAAAATTCAAAGTTCCTCAAAATGGATGAAACTTTAAGATTGCCTAGCACCCATAGAATTGATTTTTGGGCTCAGAACTTTCCTTTTATATATTTTGGAAAAAGAGAAGGCATATCATTGTGTCCATACTTGTACTGTGTCAACACCTGTATTGTGTCAACGCACAATTAAATATGCACTTGCCATATTGATTCAGGGTTCAATTAGCGGGGGCATAATTGGTTGCCATTCAGCAAAAGCTCTAGTTGAGGTTCTGTAACTCTAGGGCTAACCTTATAAAATGTTTGTTTGCTGTTTATTGACCTACTCATAAAAAACCTACCAACTCAAAAAATTTTATTGACATTTCCAAGAATAATTTTTTTTATTCTAATTTTAACACATTTTTTTTAAATTAACCCCTTTTCGACATCTTTTCAGCAAAAAAAAATAATTTACCTACCTACCTACTCACATCCAAACTGATAGTCGGTAAACAGCAAGCAAACAATTTGTTAATGATGGCCTAGTTCATAAGTGTGAAAAAAAAAAATTGAAATCAAATAAAATTTGATATCTTACCATCATTTCTTACAAAAGCAAAGTAATAAAACCCTCTTTATTTTATATCAAAAAGAAAACCCAAGTCTTGACACATCAAGTTTAAATTGTATCTCTAACAAAAGGGTTTCCTGTCTTTGGATAAGTTGACTTGATACAATGTATTACCAGAGCAATTTATGATAAATTTTCATCAAAGATTTATTGGCTTGCATAAGAAGTAATTATTTGGTATTCGGTCAAAAGCCGAAGTCCTGCAAGTAGCACGATGCTTTTCCACACTATTTACTTGATATTTCACCTTCTTCCTTTTTACTAAAATGATAGTTTTCAGTAAGAAAATGTTAATCCGTAGGGCAGCTTTTTGTATAAATCTACTGCCAGAGCAGACATACAGTGTTGCACAAGATAATAATCATTTGTTGTTATGAATTTTTGATAAAAATAATAAAACATTCTGACATGAAAACAAATGCTGGTTATCAGAATAAAAAATGCAAAGGCAGACAACTTTATTTCTTTATCTTTAAGTAAAACATGTCTGATATTTTCTTTAGTAGTTACTCAGATAGGTTATGCTCCTGTCAATTTTAAAGCATAATTCCCTTTTTATGTTCACATTTCTGATTATTTATAAATCACTTTTTACTTCCATAATGAGAATTTAAGTATTGGTGCTCTAAACTTAGAAGCAATGCTTTTAATCTATGATATATTTCATATTATTGACAGGTAGATCTTCCTGGAGGAAGACAAAAGGCAGTTCCAGTTGTCTCCCTTGATGGGAAAGAACATGTGCAGCTGTTAGATTCAGTAACGTCTGTTGTACCTCAAATTATACATGTGTCACAACCAACGGAAGTTCTTACACCTTCAGTAAGTTTAGTGACTTAATGTATTAGTAAATAAAATTCCTGTAAGACCAGATAAAAATATTTTCATTTCTCGTCCCACCAAGATTTATAAACCTCTGCATCAAAAGTTGTACCTTTATGTTATTGTTAGGATTTTTAATGTATCTCTGAAAAATTCAAAACTTTAGTGAAGTTTAATATAGATTTAAATGAGAATTTGCCTACAAAATAGTTGAATGAAAATTTTATTATCTTTTTATTATACGACCCCAAAAAATGTGAGGTCGTATAATGGTATGGCGCTGTTGTCGTTGTCCTTGACACTTTTGTTTTTGGTCAATAACTTAAGTTCCAGTTTTGAGAAAAATGGATGAAAATCTAGGAATTATTTTATCATGGCCTAAAAGAATCTTAAGTATATTTTAGTGCCGTAATTTTTTTCACATTTCTTTCTTTAAGGCTTGCTGGTTGATAAATTTATGTCCTTCATTAGCTAGAGACAAATTATAATGATGTTATTGTGAAGCTATTAGTAATGTATGATGACAAGTGCAGTCCAGTGATGCAAAAGTCATAATTAGGGCCCTGCCACTATGTGGCAGACGCCCTATAGTAATCGCTCTGTCCATCCGTCCGTCCATCTGTAACAAAGTCTTGTCCGGGCTATAACTCTTTTGTCTTTTGAGATAGGCTTTTGATATTTTGCATGTAGATAGATCACTTCAAGATCTTGTGTCATGAACAATGAATGATGACCTTTAACCTTGACCTTGACCTTTGCCTTCAAGGTCAGATTTTTGCTTTTCTAGTGACAAGTTGTGTCCGGCCTATATCTTTTTTGTCTTTCAAGGTAGGCTTTTGATATTTTGCATGTAGATAGATCGCTTCAAGATGATGTGTCATGAACCATGATTGATGACCTTTGACCTTGACCTTTGTCTTCAAGGTCAGATTTTTGCTTTTCTAGTGACAAGTCGTGTCCAGGCTTTTTTGTCTTTGGAGATAGGCTTTTGATATTTTGTATGTAGATAGATCACTTCAAGACGATGTGTCATGAACCATGATTGGTGATGTTTGACCTTGACCTTTGTCTTCAAGGTCAGATTTTTGCTTTTAAATGACAAGTCCTGTGCAGGCTATATCTTTTTTGTCTTTAGAGATAGGCTTTTGAAATTATACATGTAGATAGATCACTTCAAGATGATTTGTCATGGACCATGAGTTGTAACCTTTCACCTTGACCTTTGTCTTCAAGGTCAGATTTTTGCTTTTCTAATAACAAGTCATGTCCGGGCTATAACTGTTATGTATTTTGAGATAGGCTTTTTATATTTTGCNTAGATAGATTACTTAAAGACGATGTGTCATGAACCATGATTGGTAACCTTTGACCTTGACCTTTGTCTTCAAGGTCAGATTTTTGCTTTTGGATATTACATACTGTTTATGTCTTGATGATTGAATTGTGTCCATACTGTGTTGTGTCCACACTTGTACTGTGTCCACACCTGTATTGGGTCCACACACACTTAAATTTGCACTTATTAACAGTGGGGCCCACAGAGATGGCTGCCATCTCTCCGATGTCTAGTTATTATTCTGAATGCGATAAAAAAAAACACCACCAAGAAAGCAAGGTTTAGAAAATGTCAGATACTCTCAGACACTCAACAAATCTTTGTCATAAAAATAGTGAAACCTACTCGCAAATGTCTTAGATTTCTAAGGCTTGCACTAAAACTGGTCTTTGGTTATTTATCTCTTCAATGAACAAATGTTTTTCAATGGTCCAGTAATTTAGCATGGTCTAATTGTATTCAGAAGATGTTTATACTGTTCAGACAAAGTCAATGGAAATCTGTAGGTAAATGGAATAATACACATTGAACTTATGACATATTCACATACAATGTATTTCAGCTAGATGTATGACATTGTATGTGTACAAATGCTATTCTTGATTTACTCGAATAAAAAGGAGAGGCATTTATATGCAATTAAAGGTAGATCAAGCCTAATAAAAATCTTAGGCAGAATTTTCTTATTTGAAGATATTTTGATTAAAAGAAATGTTTTATGTATTTTTAAGATATAGAAGATACTTAGGGGGAAAAAGGAACTAACCTGTGGCAAAGTGATTATAGTATGACATTTCAGCCCTCTAAGTAGGATTTTATTCAAGGTTGCCAGTTTGGCCAAAATTCCTAAAATTTTAGTTGCCAATTGTAAAATTTGATGGCCAAGCTAATACAAGTTAAGTATTTCTTTCCAAAAATCAGTATTTTTTGGGGGTCAAATTTGGGTCCGAATATCGGACACATTCTCAATGCGAAATTTATATTTACTTATATTTTCCCAAAATCATGTATAATTTTCCCAATTCTGCAATGGAAATGACTTGTATTAAACTTAAGTGTTTTGATTGAAAAGTAATGATTTTTTTTACTTTTCAGACAGATATAAAAACAGATGTGATTACTACAGTAGCTCCTAGTGGTTCTGGTATTGGATCACTTCAAGGAATACAGGTATTTTTAAGGGCATATCCAACAGTTTCTTTCTATATTGTCATTTTCATAATTTTTAGATATATTGTTAAACAAGTGCCGGGAATTCCAAAAAATGACAAGAAAACATTGGGTCACCGATCTTATTTCCATGGAAATCGACCTTTAACATTGATCATTTTTGCGTTTTCTGAAGAAAAATTAAGCTATAGCTTGAAAATTAATTGAGAAATTGTTTCTAATCTACTTGGTACCAGAGCAACAGAAAAACAAAGTTAAGGTTTTAAGGATTTACAGAAAAATTGATATGATTAGGAAATTATGTTATAATTTACTAAATTAATGAGTATGTAGCATGTATTATGAAAAATGTTGCACAAAATGATGAATTACACAGTCAAATTTACAATATTTTAAAGACTTCTCATTTTGTTGATTTTATGAAATTCTGATATTGTGTTCTTCTAATAATAAGCTACTCAAAAATGGCAAAAGCAATATAGGTCACCGAGTTAGTTTAAGAGGAAATCATTTAAATACTCAACTTTCAACAAATCTCCCGTTGGTAGCCCACAGAAAGTCTGCCAAATTGGAGGGCACAAATTACGTTTCCTCAAAAACAATGGGAAATACTTTGTGACGTTACACTTATTAACGTCATATTTCCGGGAAACACTGTCTTCTTCTGTGCTTTCTATTATCTCCCCTGAAACTATTGGATATGCCCTTAACCTTTGTCATTCAACAATGAAAAAAGCTGATCAAAACAAAATTTCAAATCTAGAATTTTTGGTTAAGGTCTAGTTAAAGGACTGAAAATGGCCTTGTTTCATTTCCAGTTAATGTCTGGGCAGCACTTTTTTCCCAATCAACCTACAGTCTGGTTTTGGTCTTGGTAGTCTGGTGTTGCCACCTTTTCTTGAGTCAACCCAGGCTGAACCCAACCTATTTGCAGTCTGGGAAATTGCAGACCTTGAAGTCTGGGTATCCGACTTTAGAAGCCATTAAAATCTTTGATTCCCTGACTATATATAGTCTGGGATTCCCAGCCTAAGCTTTTTAATTTTTACCAAAAAATAGATGATCATGAGGTAGCTTTTTACATTGTAAAAACCAACATAAATGTAGTGAATAGGTGATTTTATATTTTTATTTTATTGAAATTGCAATAAATAGGGTCAATGAGGGGCTTTCTTCAAGCCTCCAACTTCATGAGGAAGGGCCTGAGAACCAATAAATTATTTTGCATGGCCTAATTGTTCTACAAGTCTTCTTTTGGCAAATTTCCCCCAAAAGCCATAGTGAACTCAGCTTCGAAATATAATAATATTGGTTTTATCTTGTATTTTATCAGCCTTGTATTACAGTATTTTTATTCTACAGCATGCATTGAAATGTTTACTTAAGGTAGATAGACACTAATGTTCATCTCCATGAGATTTTGTTAAAAGTCGGCTCAACTGAAGAACTAGTCATACTAACTTGAAATATGTAATAAAAAGTATGGGTCACCATGCTTGATTTTTCTAGAACTGATGTAAAAGTTTGCTCACTTTTAGTCATTTTGCCATCTGTTTTTACATAGAATGCAGGGGAAAAATATGAAAAGGCAATTTTCAGCTTAATAAAAATGAACCTTTTTTCCATGAGAATTTTATATGTTTTTGTAAATAGATAGTTTATGATATGATCTCTTGGTTGCGACGAAAAAATGTATATGTCACCATGCTTTTAACAGATATTTTACAAAGTTTCCGTAATAAACATTATTTACGGGAAAAGGGAGTTAATTCGCTGCAAAATGGTCTAAATATGACGTTTCATATTAGTCAATCAATTATGACGTCACAAAGGAAAACCTGTCAAAGGACTGTTCCGGCAAGGAAATCAAACCAAACCCGTATTTGACTTGTATTTTTCAAATGCGCGATTACACTGCGCAGCGCAACAGTGTCTATCTACCTTAATACTCCCCAAACAAACATCAACTGAGGTTTATCAAGTGAACTTTTAAAAGTGACCATTTGTAAGCATTTGTGCACCAACAAAATCTTATGTTTTATTTCAAATCCTATAACTAAAACCTTCAAGTATAATTTGGCTGACTACTGAATCTGTTTTTTTTCCGCCACCAAGACTCTGATAATATAGTTAAAAAGTTTAACTCACAGTGACATCAAAAATACATTTTCTATTGTGTTCTTCATAACCGTATCAAGACATTTCGGCCATTGGCCATTGAAGAACACAAAATAAATTTTGATGAAACATTCCCTGTGGAATTTATTCAAAAGAATAAATTTTCTGCTAGATTATAAATACCAATACCTTCATAATATGTTATTTTCCTCCAACTTCAAATAAAGTGAACTCCTTAAATCTAATTTTATGCATGCTGACATAGTTCACTATCCAATTTAATTTGTCTTGCATCTTTTCCATTACACAATAAATAAAAACCAAGAAGAGAAAAGCTACATGTTATTTCCATTGCTATTAATATTATGAATATCCAAAGTTTGAAACAAATTATTACTCCTGTTTTCAAGGTGTCCAATATAAAACAAATCATAATTAGTGAAATATTTTTATTGAAATCATGTTAATTTTTTATTAAAACCATATGCATGTTGATGCCTGTTCAAGAGTCATTTCCATATTTATTACATAATTTTATTATCCAGTTCACAGCTATCTAGATTTTTTGCTAAAAATACCTACATGTATGCTTTGTTTTTTGTCCCCCACCGCACCGCGACGGTGGGACATAGTAATGGTCTGCGTCCGTGTGTCCGTCCGTCCGTCCGTCTGTCACACTCTCTTGTGGACGCAACTCCTCGGAAACCGTGTATTGGATTATGTTCAAATTTTGTAGGATTGTTAGTCACTATATGTACTAGATCATATCGCACTGCCATTTTGATTCGTCAATTTTTATAGGAGTTATGGGACTTTGACGATTTTTAGCAATACTATACAAATAGAGATCTTGTGGACGCAACTCCTCAGAAACTGTGTATTGGATTTTGTTCAAATTTCGTAGGATTATTAGTCACTATATGTACTAGATTATATCGCACCGCCATTTTGATTCGTCAATTTTTATAGGAGTTATGGGACTTTGACAATTTTTAGCAATACTATACAAATGGAGATCTTGTGGACGCAACTCCTCGGAAACCGTGTATTGGATTTTGTTCAAATTTTGTAGGATTGTTAGTAGATTATATCGCACCGCCATTTTGATTCATCAAATTTTGTTGGAGTTATGGGACTTTGATTATTTCCACATTGTTATGCAATGGCAAATCTTGTGGACGCAACTCCTCAGAAACCGCTGGTCAGAATTCATTCAAATTTTACAGGATTGTTAGCCACCATTAGTACAAGATAATATTGCGTCGCCAATTCGAGTCTTCAAATTTTGTGGGAGTTATAGGACTTTGATTATTTCCACATTGTTATAAAATGGCAAATGTTGTGGACACAACTCCTTAGAAACGGCTGTTCAGAATTCATTCAAATTTTACAGGATTGTTAGTCACCATTAGTACTAGATAAATCACATCACCATTTTATTTCGTCAAATTTTGTGGGAGTTATGGGACTTTGATTATTTCCACATTGTTATACAATGACAAATCTTGTGGACGCAACTCCTCAGAAACTGATAGTCCGAATTCATTCTAATTATACAGGATTGTTAGTCATTATATGTAATAGATCATATCACATCGCCATTTTGATTCGACAAATTTTAAGGGAGTTATTGGACTTTATCGACTTAATGCATACTACAACATAGGGAGACTTTCTGGACACATCTTGTTATACTCCAATTAAGGGATTTTGCTAGAATTTTGCTTAGCTATTTGCCACCTAATGCAGTTGATCATATCCTGCCGCCATTTTGATTCTCAAAATTTTACATGAGAAATGGGACTTTTTTTACTTTGCTGCGGCGGCGGGGGACATAGCTACGTGTAGCAATCTTGTTGCTGCCAGATCTTTTTCTCCTAAATATCAATGACAAACCCCCAACATTGGAAAGTCATATTTGATTAAACATGGAAAACAGGAAATTGCTGTAAATTAATCATTAGCTTATTGTTTTATAGTTTGATAAAAAGAGAAAACTTAAAAAGATTACATAAAATTTATCTTTACATTTGTATGTAAAATGCAGATTTTCATTTTTGTTCAAAGACTTCTGAAAAGATTTTTTTTCAAGCCTGCAATGTTCTGAAGAAATATAGGAATTAGAATTTATTTCCGAGACTATACCCTGAATTCTTATATGGGTACCAGACCAAACCAGAAATACCGCTGCAGGTAATTCCATGACCAGACTATGAAAGCCAAACTGTCCAGTGAAAAAGTGTCCATCCTGTCATATACTTCACTGGAAGATCTATCCAAGAGCACAAAATTTCATGATCTTTGAAGTGTTTTATTCTGTCCTCAGACTTTATGATAGGGAACAATTGTAATGGAGGACAATATGTTACAGCCAACACTTTTTAATCCTACACACACTCCTTTTATATGACTGTGAGACTTATGTAGTGTGTTACTGAATATCTTATTCAATATGTTTAAAAAGCAGCAGTTTATACAGAAGGAAGAATAATAAGGGACTTTTGAGATAGGAACTCTCATGTAATTAAAGGCAGAAATGATCACCTCAAATACCAGTAACAGGAATGACTGGATTCCTGACCTATTGAAATAAATATATACCACCTAAAAAACAAAATATTATAATGAAATTGAAGTGCACCTAAAATTTTTCTTGCATGATAATTCTTTAACTATTAAATTTTAATTGACAAAAAACAATTTACCTGAAGTGCTACAAAAAAGATTGAATATAAATCACCCTCATCTCGACAGTGTTAATTAGTGAATTCCTCTTGATGTATTGATTTTATTTATATACTAATAGAATTTTTCTGGTGGCAAACACAACTCAAAAGTCCCATATTAAAGAATATCCAAGAATTAAATCCTGACACACAATGAAACTCAAAATATTTGCACATAGTTAACTCAGTTTTGAGGGATTTAATTGATTAAAATGGAAATTATTAATAGCATTCAAAACAATCAAACAAACTTATAGCAGAAGTGTATAAAAAATTTTATGTGAGTGATATTTGAATACTTCCAGATTGGTCAGGCAGACATAGCAAATGCACAGTTGATAGCCTTACAGAATACGGACAGCAGTAACCCTCAATTAGTGGCAGTAAATAACCCACAGGAAGTTCAAATGATAGGTGGAACGAGTGAATCAGATCCAAACAATGTCAACCTACAGACTGTTGCCATTGTTCCAACTTCAGTTGATCAGGGTGGTGAAATGAACTATGTATTGATAGTTTCACAACCTGATGGGGATAAAGAGGGTGGATCACCTAAACAGTTTGCTCTTGACATGGGGATGTTTGATTTCAAAGATGGTGGTGAGGTTATTGAAGAGGTGGTGGATGAAGAAGGAAACAGAAAGAAAATTATACGTGTAAATCCCAAAAAGTTGGAGATGATGACTTCTCCTTTAACTCAGTTACAATGTCATTATTGCCCTTACACGGCACCAAAACGATACTTATTGATGCGTCACATGAAAACACACTCTGAGGACAGACCATATCAATGTAACCTGTGCGACAAAAGTTTTAAAACTCATGCTTCGCTACAAAACCATGTAAATACTCATACTGGGGTACGCCCACACAAATGTAAAGACTGCAGTATGGCTTTCACGACATCAGGAGAACTTGTTAGACACATTCGGTACAAACACACTTTTGAAAAACCTCATAAGTGTACAGAATGTGATTATGCAAGTGTTGAACTAAGCAAACTTAAGCGGCATATGAGATCACATACAGGTGAACGTCCATACCAGTGCCCCCACTGTCCATATGCCAGTCCAGATACATACAAACTGAAGCGCCATTTACGAATTCACACAGGAGAAAAACCATATGAATGTGACGTGTGCCATGCTCGATTTACACAAAGTAACAGTCTTAAGGCGCACAAACTGATACACTCAGGCCTAAAGCCTGTCTTTCAGTGTGAACTTTGTCCTACAACTTGTGGTAGAAAAACTGATCTAAAAATACACATGATGAAATTGCATAGCAATGACAAACCTGTTGAATGCAAAAAATGTGGAATGTCGTTTCATGATCGATACAGTTTTAAACTACATTTGAAAAGTCATGATGGAGAGAAGTGTTTTAAATGTGACCAGTGTGAATATGCTGCCCTTTCACAGCGCCATCTAGAGAGTCATTTACTTACTCATACAGGTAAGGGTAAGCAAATGTGTAATGACAAAAAATATAATGAATTTGTTTCTATTATTAACCCTCGTCAGGCAGATGATGCCTTCAGGCAGATGATGCCTTCAGGCATCGTGTGCCCTGTGCTTACTGCAATGTCCCTCATGACATTCCATACACTGGTAATAGAAGTTCATTGGGCATGAAAGACAGATGGATACTACGTCTAAACAAATAACCCTATAAGGCCATAAAAAAATAATTTATTGGTTCACAGGCCCTCCCTCATCTAGTTTGAGGCTTGAAAAAAGCCCCTCATTGACCCTATTTTTTGCCATTTCAATAAAATAAAAACAAAAAATCACCTCCCTCCCTACATTTTTGGTGGTTTTCACAATGTAAAAAGCTGCCTCATCTATTTTTTGGCAAATAAAAAGATAAAAAAAATCACCTCCCTCCCTCATCATTTTAAATGAAAAATTGCCTGAGAACCAATTAATTAATTTTGTATGGCCTAAGAGCTGAGAATTTAAACTCTCAAGAGTTGCAGAACCCTTTTTAGTACATATGGAAACCTAACAGTCGTAAAAAGAGATTTTGGTGAGCGGTGGGCTGTGATAGATGGCCCTCACTTCAAAACCTGCAGCAAAATCTTCAAGCTCATGAACTTTTTGTTTGTAGTACAGGTCTTAATATGTGCCAGACTTTAAAATTAAAAAAACATTTTTTGAAATTTTGACACCTAAAGGAAAACTAAGTCCAGTAAAGGGACTATCAAAACCCTGTTGCAGACCAAGGACTCTTAATGCCATTTATACATGTACATGATAGCAAAGATTGCTGACCACTCTATATATATCTTACCCAACTCATCATAGCAGGTTTCCATTGCAACCTAAAACTAAAAAAATGAGTAGGGGTACCCACACATTGGCCCAAGTCCCATCACCTCCACCCACCCCACTCAACCAACATACCAGCCCCATTCTTTCACATACTTGTATAAAGATACTGGTAAAGTTACATTGAAAAGTATCAGTTCATTTGCATATAATTTGCATAAGTTTGAAAGTTTTGAAAACGAGGAGGTCTGCAAAATTAATTCTTGCTGCAAAGTGTTAAACTGTGAATTCACTGGCACGTGGATTGAAAACATAAATTATCTATAACATGCTGTTAATGACCCTCCACCCCCTTCCCCATTAATCGCTGCATGCAGAACACTTGGTCCTGCAAAGAAATTTGTGAGGAGAATTTTTGGTTCTAATGGCGGAGACTATAAACATCTGCTTCCCACATACAAGGGACAATTTAGTGTATGTTTTATTATTTGATATTGCAAAATTGCAGAATGCTATGCTGTGCTAAATAGTTTTACAATTTCAAAGTTTTTTCATGTTTATTGTTTATTACTATTGAAAAAGTATAAATTTCGCAGTATCGATTACCATGATTACCCTGTGAAAAATTGGGCAAAAATTGTGACACTCTTTCATTCTCAAGTTGTCTTGACAAGGATTCAAATTTTTCTTTTTCCAAAATTTGTTGCTACAGGACTCAGAATGTACATAATAGTATACTTTGATCAACTGGAGCTTAATTGAAATAGAGACTCATTGATCAACTGTCGCTAAATTGAGATAGGTACAGATTCAAAATTTTAAATTATTATTGTTACCATGCATAAGGAGAATTTGAGACAAATTTATCAAACTGATATTCATTCCAAAAATTCAATCACCTGAAAAAGCTGTACGACTTCATCTTACCCATTTTTCCGGTTATGGTCACAATTGTGCTGTCAACATGGTAAAAAAATTGAACAGTAATTCATCAGACAAGGACATAGTGAACATGATTTTTCTCGACACGCACATAATTTTAGAAATCCACTTTTTGCAATACATTTATGTCCATTTAAGTCCATTTCAAAATTTCTGTTTGAAATATTTATAACGTAGAAATCATGCCATTCAAGATATTGTTAGAGAAATTGATTATTTGTATTTTAACTGTAGGTTTATTTTTGTTTGGTAATGTATATTTGTTTATTTTCACATGTTTTTGTTTCATGTTCATTGTTCTGTTTTACAGTTCTTTACAATATTTAAGCATTTTATGCATGAAAAGGTTAATATGACACATTTAAACCAGTGCAATATGCTCACATGAAACTTTGGATTTTCTAATTATGGGCAATAAATATTTACAGAAAATGTGATAAAGAAACAGTGAAATAACTTGACAGTCTTGTGTAAGGGCTATTCCAGTAAAAATTCCCACCAGGGGGTGGAACGCCACTTATTTTTATACCCCCACCAAGAGAAAAAAAAATTAAATATATAATTACACTATTAAGATACAATAGAAATTTTCCCAGCACCAACAGAAAAAAAAATAAATGGTGTTCCACCCCGGTGGGAATTTTAAATGGAATAGCCCTAAATATATTGTATTTACTTCATTTAGGTAAAGTTTAACAGACATCTAAGCTTGAACATGTTGAATATTTTCTTATATTCCACTGAAGTGAAATATCCAGGTAAATCCTGCCATTTGATTGGTTACCCTGACAGGTGATATGAGACCGTATACCTGTGGTAGCAAAATCTTAACTTTTAAACTCTTGAAATAGAAAAACTATAGCACTTCTAGCAGAATATAAAAGTTGTTTGGGCTTCACAGGGGATACAGGTTCATATTCCCTGTCTGTGCCCTATATCCCTTTTGCCTAATGGCTCGGGATATAAAACACAGACAGGGAATATGAACCTTGTATCCCCTGTGAAGATTCCCTAATAACATATAACATATAACATGTATAATATTGAGTTTCATGAGTTTTCATTACTAAAACAGATATTTACAACATTTTTCCTTTTAGAATTAAGTCAAATGATCTATTGTACATTTTTTTAGTGAGATTAGTTTTTTGTAACATATATCTTGTTCTGGACTGAAAAATTATTTTGTATCTTGCATTATGCTGTGTCATAGTTATTCTTGTAGGTCAACATCATTCAACCTTTTGACAAATGAAGTGCAGGCTGCCAAATTTTATTTTTATTTTTTTTTTATCAATTATAGTGCAAAATGCTCTAAATTTTGAAGTAAAATACTGAATATAAGCAAAAAGTAAAAACCTAAAGCTGAAAAAAGGCATCAGATATGAGAATCTAGGAATTGTTTTTATTGCAGCCATTATACATTGTATCATACACCTAAAAACAGGTCAAGTCAGAAGTTTAAGAATGTCTACAAATAAAAATGTCTTGTCCAAAGATTTCCTTATTCATTTTAAATTGTTATAAATGCTTCCAGTAGATTTTTTATGTAAACAAAACCCAAGAATCCACATCAGTCAGAAATGGTTGTTTTATTGACTAAATAACTCTGTATTTATTCTGTATTTATAAATACATGTACAATAGTTTAAATGTTTGTATTCTGTTTTTATATATATTCCAGGAGAAAAGCCATTTGAATGTGATGAATGTGAACAGACTTTTCGTCAAAAACAACTTCTCAAACGTCACAAAAATTTATACCACACCCCAGACTATACTCGTCCTGAACCCAAAGAGAAAAACTTTGAATGTAATATGTGCGACAAAGTATTTGCAAACAAAGGAAACTTGTTAAGACATTTACAGAATCATGACTCTGAATACTGGAACAAAAAATTAGATGGAAATCCCTCCATTTCCACAGATGATTTGATTCAAGGGTCATTACTGAATGACATGAGGGAAGGGAAATTAGGATCTGCTCCAAAAGTGGTGATCGTTCACCCAAACGGAAGCGTGGAGGAAGTGACATCTCGTCTGCAGAATCTGGTCGCAGAAAAACAAATGGAAGAGATGATGGTTGAAGTTGTACAAGATAAAACCAATCCTACAATGTCTACCAGTCAAAGTCTGGAAGAAGCCATTAGAACTCGAATGGAAGCTGTTATACAATCACACGTAATTATATTGAAATTGTTGATTAAGGATTTAGGTGAATCCAGTAAATGTGATGAAAATGCCACAATTAAAATGTTTCATAGTGAGCAGTTTCACAAATAATATTTCTAGTGTATTTTGGCATAAGATAATGACGGAATGTTTGAATATGAAAATATTGTTTGTTCAAACAGTTGTCATCCATTGTGCGTGTATTTGGTAAAGAATGTTGGAACAACATTTAAGTTAATTGGGTCTCTCCTTATGTCCAGAATGTTGAAAAATGTCATATTGATGGTTAAGTTTGTTAAATTTTATCTGTAGATAATTTTAAGCAAGAAATATTGATAGGGTAGTGTACTCATTTGGAGTAACAAGTGTTTAAGTAGTACTCATTTTGGAGTAAAAAGTGTTTGAGTATTCATTTTGGAGTAACAATTGCTTGAGTACTGATTTTGGAGTAACAAGTGTTTGAAATTTTTATGGGAAACAAAACCCTCAAAATTTTCCATTGGCATTGCATTGATAATTTGTTCTTTCAAATAAACATAAAGGAATGTTAAGAATTTCATAAGTATTTAAAGTCTTCTGGGGTGGATTAAGTCAAAGTTTGAACACAAAGTGGGGGTTAGTATGATCAAATTGCTATTAATGCATTATAATAGATAAAATCAGAGAAGTTCGAAACTTGCCTGACACACCTTAAAAAAAGATTAATACTGAAAGTGGCATTTTTATTTTGTTCTATCAGACACTTTGCAGGAATCTTTAAAAGTATATTTATTTTGTTGCAGGGTTTGAAAGCTCTTGTGTCAAAAACAAAAGAAGGAGAAGAATCTACAACAGGTACATGTATATTTAATGCTCCCTATTCTGTTTTGGTCCCTGTGTTCTCATTCTTACACGTAATTATTGGTGAAGGAGGGGTTATATAATATTATACACAAAAGTAACATCATAGCACAATTTCAATGGTGAAACTGATAATTATTTGGGCTGAGGTTGTTGTTTATCCTGATCATTCCATCAATCTATATGTACATACGTTTCCACTTTTGGCTATTGGATGAAGACTTTAGTTTCCATTATTAGATCAAAACCAAACTAGATTTGCAATTGCAAGCAATAGCTGATGTTGCCCCAGACCTCTGTTTTGTTCGAAATCTACCTAGAAAACAATTTTTGTTGAAATCTGACAAAGGTGAATTATGACGTATTTTGGCTGCCATCTTGGAAATGGCAGCCATTAATAAAATATTTGCCAGTGCATGCACATCTTCTAATGGTGATCCAACTTTGTGCCAGGTATGACTGAAATCTGTCAAGGGATCTTTGAGAATATAGCCGTCCAAAAATTTGTGGAAGAAAGAAAGAATAACAAAGAAACAGACCAAAAACAATGTGGCGTCCCGACTACGTCTGGGGCGATATAATTATCAAGCAAGAAGGAGCTCTGTTGATTTTGGGGTGCCTACCCTATACCTTTATTACAGTGGCTAAAAAAAGAGACTTAAACTCCAGAAAATTATGGTTTCTAGATGATGACTTGTGTATCCACTCTTAGTTCAATGCAGAGCCAGAAAACTTGATTTTTGGGTCACTTCCATTTATGTCATTGTCACCATGGCTAACAATAGACTAAAATTCCAAAATTTCTGACATATGGATGATAACTTGAGCATTTAGTATTACATGAAGCAAAATTAAAAGATTTTAGGGTTGATAACCCAAAAGTCAAGGTCATAATTCCAGATGGTATCTTCAGTGTCCATCATCAGATCAAAATCTCACAATAACATTGTTCCACAGACAATTTGACTGTTAATGGCAGTCAGAGGTTATTGTAAAATTCTGGGAAATTACACACTTGTTGGCCCTTTTGCTCAAATGTGCATAGACTGAGCATGTTCAAAAATAATAAAACATGAAACTATAACTGTCTCAGACAGTTATTTTCACAATAAATCACTGCAAAACAGATTTTGTTCAAAAAAGGAAAAATTAGCAAGTACAAAAGACTACATATTTATACTATATCACAAATATTTCTTACCTTGTAAGGTTTAAAGGATGTGCTTCTAAAAGCATTGAAAAGAAACAGGTTCCTTTCTTTACATCCTTTTGTAGCATTGTGTACTTTAGATCTTGCCCCTTGATAATTAAGGTGTTTTGATTTGATCAAAATTGATACAAAGGAATATTACATAGCATTTGGTGTAGACAGGTGTCCAGTGTAGTCATGGTTTAGGCTAGACATGACTTACTAAAGCGTCAAATGTAGATTTTAGCAGAGACATACAAGTAAAGAGGTATAAAACTGTTTGTTAATTTTAATAACAAGTGTTGGTGAGATTTTCCATGACTTTGCAAGATTGATAGTGCCGACTGGATCCATTTCAATGAAAATAAGAAAAAAATTTCAAATTCAATGTAAATGTCATTCCGTGAATACACATGATACACGGGCAAACAAATACCAAAGCAGAACAGGAAAAATCTAAAAACCCCAAAACACATTATTACAGATGTAATACAAATAGAGACAACATGATAAAGGTTAAACATACTGTAAATGTTCATTTACATGTATTTGTGGACATCAATTTTCGTTTTTTTTTTTTTCATAAATATCTCTATTTCATGGGTACTTAATTTCGTGCCTTCGAATTCAATGCATTAGAACATAAGGCGTAAAATACATTTCGTTGGGAACTTAATTTCGTGGTTTTAGCAAACCAAGAAATCCACGAAAATTGGAACCCCACGAACAATAGTACTTTCACAGTATACAAAAATGAAATATTTTGTTATAGAATTGTATATCTTTCTTTTGGAACAAATTTTTTATAGAACTTCTAATCTGCAACAGTGGCATCCTCATGCTTGCAATGAAGAACTCAGTGTTAAGTACATGTTGAGTCAGTGTTTGTCAGTTTGGTATTAAACTCTGGATGAATATCATTAATGACAACCTGCCTTCAAACAACATTGTGCCTATAAAGGTCTCATTGACAAAACTAAGAGGAAAAACTGAATGTATTTTGTTGCAACTTTCAATAGCTACTAACCTCCATTATCAATATGTAAACAACGAAAGGATATTGAGTAAATGCGAATGAGACAAAGTTTTACAAATACATTGTAGAACCAAGCAATTGAACCATGCTTTTATTGTTCTTTTTCATGTTGAAGTCACCATGTGGCCTTTAACAGTGAGCTTTGCTCGTTCAAGACGGCCTATATATGTTATTTCACTGTTAGGCCATGTCAAATTAATTGATAGATTCTCATCCCCACCCGCCCCAATTTTTTAAAGCTAAATTTTTTTTCAATTATTCAGAAAATTTCTTTTAAATTCCTATCAATTTTAGTGAAAATCAGTAAAAAAAAGAATACCCTCCCACCACCCCAGATTTTTTGTTACAGGTGGATGAGAATCTACAAATTAACTTGATAGGGCCTTACAGTGATCTTGCTGACAACCATTTTGTAAATCTGGAAAATTATGTTTTTTGTAGGGGCTACAAATTACCTTACCATAGACTTAGATGCTCCACCATCAAAGGAAAGTCCACTAAATGAAACTGCTGGTAAACTTGAAGTTGACATGGAAACTGAACAAGATAAATCTGGTGTAATTCAAGATGACAGTGAGGACACCAGTAAAAAAACATTACAGATTTCATTGGAAAGTGAAACAAAGATCCCTGACCATGTCATTGTTGTGAAGCCAAGAGACAAAAGGGAAGTAATCCATGATTTACTGAATATTGAAGACAATAAAAATGATGAGCAAACTGAGGAACAAAGTCTGTTCATACAGGAGGAGAAAGAAGATGAAAGTCCGTCAATATTAACCGATCAAAATGAATTACCTACTCAATCTGAGCATGATATGGAAATAGATGAAAGCACTCGGTCATAATTTAAAATTATATCTGGATGTTTTGGGGAAAAAGAATTTTTGCTTGTTATATAAATATCTGTTCACGTATGTTTTCATGAATCACTTTCTTTTTTATACAAGTATTGAAAAAAGGGAGATATGTTTTTGCATATCTTGGCATTGAAGTTGTTTGATTATGTTTTCAATTATATATGTTTGAAAAGAATTTTGAGAAATTTTAGCATGAAAGTTTCCAACTATTTATCTATCCATACCTGTTTGATACTATTAAAAAATATCCACATTTTTTTAGAATTTGTTAGAAAATGAAGATTTTTTTTAATAATTTATAGAGAATACTTCATGATTGCTATTATTTTTTTGTTTTTTCATTAAGGTAGTACTGGAGCTTAAAAACTGCTAAAAAAAAATGGAATGGGCTAGGGGAATTTTGGCAAAATGATTTTTGATGTCTTAGAATAGTAAAAATTTTATCAAATAAGCCACTTATTTAGCTTACCATGCAGAATATTGTACCTTTTCATCAAACTCCTGTTCTATCAAGGGGAGATAATTTGAATAGAAATAATAAGAAAGAAAAAAACAGTATTTTGCCATGTAATCAAAAATTATTTCGGTGATCCATAATTTTTTTTATGCAAATCATAAGCAAGAATATTAGCTAATTATTAGCCAAGTTTAAAAAGATTCTATCAGATATAACTGAAATAAATTAAAATTTTGTTGAAATTTGCTTATTTTCCCTATTATTTCATCCAAACTACATGATTTTTACATTACAGATTTGGCCAGTGACCCACAATTTTATCTTATCTTTTGTATGCTCTTATAACAAAGTATTAGTCATAGAAATATAAGAAAATTTTGTTTGACAGTTTTTAGACTCCCCTACTACTTAATATCTAATTAAAGTCATTTAAAGTTAAAGTCATATTTTAGTTTATTTCCCTTAGTAAAAAGTTTGAAAGCTCATTTTTATGATAAAAACCACGCAAAATTTATATTTTTTATGTAAATGTTAAAGATCAATGATACATTTTTCAGTTGCAATTTGTTTTCACTAGTTTAATACTGTTTATATATAAATTATCTCGCGTACAATTTTGAACCATGATGCTTTACAGTGATGACTATATTTGAATAACATGAACATTGTACACATGTAGTTGTTTAAAAATCGTTCCAGAAAGCCTCCCTGTAAAGACCATATTAAGTTAATATAACATTTTTTATCATGCTTATGATTTGTATTTTCGGCATTATAAACAGTTACACATTTTTACTTGTCAACTTTCTTTTTGCACTACACAAATGTCTCTGACATTTTTGTCAACATAAACTATTCAGTCATGCATGTAACCGGGACAATTTGACACAAGATTGCAAGCATAATATGTCTTTCACCAAAAAAAGAGCTTTTTACATGAAAGCAGATGAAAGATCCAAATCTTTTACATAAATGTTAGAAATGAGGTTGAGTGGTGTGCAGGAAATCCAGAAAAAGATTAAGAATCTTTAATTCTTAAATTTTCTTACACAAGTGAAATATATAAAATTCTTTGATTTCGATCGATGTCCTGAAACCTTTAGTGCTAATGAAAAGTACCCCCCTTTGGTCCCTGCAACTTAAAGTTGGGGGGCTATATTGTTTTACCCTTTTCTGTCCATTCGTCCCTCCGTCTGTTCATCCGTCCATATGTCTATCTGTCCATAGGAATAAAAACACAACTCTTGATGTTTTTCAGAAACTTTTCAAGCAAATTTCAAGAACTTCAAAGGAAAATAACCTACAAAGAGTAGATGTACACACTTGCATCATTTAGAATTTTCAAAGTGGCTACTTTGCCATGGAAGCTGAAAAAGGTGGGAAAATTTTAAGTATCTTAAATTGGATGAAACCTCACTGGAAGGTTGCTTAGCATCCATAAAATGATTTTTGGGCTCAGAATTTTCAAAATGGCCACTGTTGCCATGGAAATTGGAAAAAGACAGGGAAATTAAAAATGCCTTAAATTGAATGAAACTTGCAGAAAGGTTGCCTACCACCAAAAGAAATGATTTAAGGGCTTACCACGTATTCATCTGTATATTTTCTGGAAAAATGGGGAGGTATTTCATTGTCCATACTTATTACTGTGTCTACACTTGTACTGTGTCCACACCTTATTGTATCCACACATACTAAAAGTTGCTCTTACCCTATTGATTCAGGGTTCAGTAAGCGGGGGCATAATTGGTTGCCATTCTGTGACAGCTCGAGTTTTACATACTCTCCATTGTGACATCACACAATTCATGATGGATACCATGTACTTAACCTGTTTTATGACTGCAAATGATGACTTGAAACAAGGATTTTTTTTAAAACCAAAAAAAATTAATTGTCTTGGGGCTGTTCCAGCCAAACATACATGGGACAGGGGGTGGCACTTGAAAATTGACAGAACCACCCAGAGAATCAAATAGGATTTTTTATTTACTTGTGAATATTGAGCATCCATAGCAGCAATTTTAAAATGTATATTTTGCTGGAACAGCCCTATAGCTATTATCATTATTATGGTGTATGTTGTGACATTCAGAGAAATGTAGATTTTATACCAACAACTTAGAAATATCAACTCTGAAGTGAAATGAATTTAACATGTGTTTAAAAGTGAAAATTGCTAGGATTTATAACAGATTCAGTCACGGGCTTACATCCATAATGTTATATAAATATAAAGTTTATAATACTGCTTTGAAAGGGAGGAGTAGTTAATGCATATTTTCAAAAGAAGAGAAAAAATAAATCTGTCCAAAAGATTGCAAGAAGTATGCAAATAACTAAAGAATATTTGTTAAGATTCATACCTTTTATTTAAATTCCTAAATTAAAAAGAAATTCAATGTTCCAAAATATACTTATGATATTCCAGTTTAAGATGAAGTGTAGCATTATAAAGTTTAACCATGAATATATACTACATGCAATTTAGAAAAAGCCTACTTGTCATTTACACTGATGTATCCAGGCCCCTGCTAGAATGGGGTGGAGGCTATTATTTACCCAAATTATTCACAACATTTTATGAATTTAATACTAGTAAACAAAATTCCATCAACGGGTGGATTGGGGTTCCAACTTGTAGAACCCTCCACTGGATATGTCTATGCACTCATCTAATCTAAAACCAATAAAATTTATACATGTACTGGGGGGAGGGTTAAAATTTTCAAAGATCCTCCATTGTATCTTTAACCTAAAACCACTTAATGTGTAGTATATACATATTTGTATATAAATATAATATATTATGTACATATGTATGGGTTTTGTTTTACAATGATCTGTAAAAGAGTTTGTTATTCTGTGTCAGAAATAATTTATTGAATAAAATAGATAAAATTTGCCTCTTGTTAACAGACCTTTCACTGACCTTTTGTCTCTTTGACACATTCCCCGTTTGCCCTCTTTTTCCTATAATGATAATGCCTTTCATTTTTTTACATCTGTTGTAAGACAAACATATGATGATATCTGCTGATGAAGTGCATATTCCGGTTATTCCCCTGCAAATGAAGTTTGTTTTTTTTTTTTTGAAAAGGGGGGGTATATAAGAATCACCCTGTCCATCATTCTGTCTGTTCGTCCATGTACCTTGTCAGCTCATGTTCTTCTAAACAGCTGCTTGGATTTTGATGAAATGTTACACTGTTGTAGTACACCACCTAAAAATGTGCTTGAAGTAATATGGTTGCTGTCTGAAATTTTGAAGGGGAGATAATTTGTCTTTGATATTTTCTGGAAAAAAGTGAGTGTGAACCTTGTCAGGGTATTTACTCTTAAACAAGTGCTTGGATATTGATGAAATGTCACACAGTTGTATCAACCATCTGGAGATGAGATAGGCATGAAGTAATATAGTTGCTGTCCAAAATTTTGAAGGGGAGATAATTTGTCTTTGAATATTTTTTAAAAAAGGGCTCAAGAACTGTTTTGAACAAATTTGGTTCCCATTGTTTCAAAATAGTTCTGAGGGATGATCTTTAAAAATAGTGTCATACCTGTCCATGTCTGACCAAGATAATCACCACCGGGGCAACACTTTGTAAGATCTCTAAGACCACTGGACCAGTTGGAACCAAACTGAACACAATAGCCCATAGCTGTTCCCATTAAAATTGATCTGCAGGTTTGCATGTAATCAAAGACGACCACTTGCAGGGCTCTGGCCTCAGGGAAAAACTCATTGAAAGATCTCTGAAACTAATTAACTTATTGGAACTATGCTTAATCATCGATCCCATCTGCACTTATTACCTCGTAAGCACATTTCCTCTTAAACCCCTTGAAGGATTTTGATGAAACTTTACACAAAGGAAAGACACTATATGAACATGTGCATGAAGGAATATAATTATTGTCCGAAAACATGAAGGGGAGATAATTCAACTTTATCTTTTCATCGATTCCATCTGCACAGATCACCTCGTAAGCACAACTCCTCGTAAACCACTGGAAGGATTTTAATGAAACTTTACACAAAGGAAAGACACTATATAAAGATGGGCATGAAGGAATATAGTTATTGTCCGAAACCAGGAAGGGGAGATAATTTGACGATGACTTTTCTTTGATTCCCTATATATGGGTTACCTCGTAAGCACAACTCCTCTTAAGCCACAGGAAGGATTTTGATGAAACTTTACATAAAGGAAGGACACTATATGGAGATGTGCATGAAGTGATATAATTATTGTCCGAAACTAGGAAGGGGAGGTAATTTGACTTGGACTTTCGTTGATTCCTTTTGCAATGATTTTTTTGGACTTGACAATTTTTCAAAGAAATAATTCAAGGCGTAGATTTATGAAATCAAGCTGAGGGAGAGAAACACTCTTTTCTTTGTATTCCTCTTGAAAAGTTGTTTTCAAAGTATTGAAATGAAATTGCTCCAACGCTTATGATTTTTATACCCCTCCACATGTAGTGGCGAGGTATTATGTGATACCCCAAGTCGTGTGTCTGTCCGTCTGTGTGTCTGTCCGTCCGTCCGTCCGTCCCCCGAAGGTTTCTGACTGATAACTTGAGAACGAAATAGCATAAGGTCTTCAAACTTGGTATGTAACTTCTTTACCACAAAACTCAGGCAAAGTTCGATTTTGGGTTCAGAGGTCCAAGGGGTTCTGAAGTTATGCCCCTTGAAACTTTGAAATTTTGCGAATTTTAGGAATTCCGACTGATAACTTGTGAATGAAATAATGTATTGTCTTCAAACTTGGTATGTAACTTGTATACCACAAAACTCAGGCCAAGTTCGATTTCGGGTTCAAAGGTCCAAGGGGTTCTGGAGTTATGCCCCTTGAAACTTTGAAATTTTGCTAATTTTAGTATTTCCGACTGATAACTTGTGAATGAAATAATATATTGTCTTCAAACTTGGTATGTAACTTGTATACCACAAAACTCAGGCCAAGTATGATTTTTGGTTCAGACGTCAAAGGGGTTCTGGAGTTATGCCCCTTGAAACTTTGAAATTTTGTGGAACGTGGCGGGGTATCATGTAATGCACCATTACTATTTTTATACCCCGCCACACGTAGTGGCGAGGTATTATGTGATACCCAAAGTTGTGTGTCCGTCTGTCTGTCCGTCCATCCGTCCCCCGAAGGTTTCCGACTGATAACTTGTAAACGAAATAACATAAGGTCTTCAAACTTGGTATGTAATTTCTTTACCTCAAAACTCAGGCCAAGTTTAATTTTGGGTTCAGAGGTCCAAGGGGTTCTGGAGTTATGCCCCTTGAAACTTTGAAATTTTGGGAATGTTAGGGTTTCGGACTGATAACTTGTGAATGAAATAATGTATTGTCTTCAAACTTGGTAAGTAACTTGTATACCACAAAACTCAGGCCAAGTTCGATTTCGGGTTCAGAGGTCCATGGGGTTCTGGAGTTATGCCCCTTGAAACTTTGAAATTTTGTGGAACGTGGCGGGGTATCATGTAATGCACTATTACTATTTTTGTGAAATGTGTAAAATGTCAAAGAGGCAAAAAAAAGTTTATTTTTATTTTTATCTGATTTTGACAGTATTTTCAATGACACCCATATGAAAAGTTCTTTCATGAAGATTATATCATTGTGTCCATACTTGTATTGTGTCCACACCTTTATTGTGTCCACACACACTTAAATTTGCACTTACCATATTGATTCAGGGTTCAATGAGCGGGGGTATATTTGGCTGTCATTTGGTTACAGCTCTTGTTTCAATTGTTCCTTTAAAAATTTGGTCTATTTCAATCAGCATTGTTTGGTTATGATTTGGGAGATGAGTACCTGTGAATTTAAATCAACCTGGGTGAACATGATATTTTGATAGTCAAAGCTTAAAATGTTTATATTGGTGCCATGGCCCCAGGTGGGCAACCCTGGCTCTCGAAAGCCTCTTGTTATTTCAATAAATTATCAATAAATGGCAAAAGTGTTCAGCACAACCTGATCTGTTTTTTAACTCGCCTGACCCAAAGGGTCAGTGTGAGCTGTTGTCATCACTTCTCGGTTGTCCGTCCGTTAAACTTTCACATTTTCATCTTCTCCTCAGAAACCACTGAAGCAAATTCAACCAAACTTCACAGGAATGATGTATTGAAGGTCCTTTACAAAGATTGCTTGTTTCGTTTCGATCTGACAAAAAACATGGCCACCAGCGCCGTACTTAGGTTTATCATAGGACCTAATGGAAAAAATCACATTTTCATCTTCTCCTCTGAAACCACTGAAGCAAATACAACCAAATTTTACAGAAATGATGTATGGAAGGTCTTTTACAAAGATTGCTCATTTTGTTCCGATCCAATAAAAAACAGGATCGCAAGCATGGAACATAGTTTAACATTGGACCCATGCGAAAATCACATTTTTAGCTCGCCTGACCCAAAGGGTCAGAGTGAGCTATTGCAATAACTTGGCATTGTCGACGGTCCGTCCGTCCGTCCGTTAGACTTTTCACATATTCATCTTCTCCTCTGAAACCACTGAAGCAAATTCAACCAAACTTTACAGGAATGATGTATGGAAGGTCCTTTACAAAGATTGCTCATTTCGTTCTGATCCGAGAAAAAACATGGTTGCCAGCGCGGAACTTAGGTTTAACATTGGACCCTATGGGAAAAATCACATTTTCATGTTCTGCTCTGAAAAGGCTGAAGCAAATTAAACCAAACATTGCAGGAATGATGTACTAAAGGTCCTAAACAAAGATTACTCATTTCGTTCTGATCTGATGAAAAACATGGCGGCCAGCACGGAACATGGTTTAACATAGGACCCTATGGGAAAGTCAAATTTTCATCTACTCCTCTGAAACCACTGACGCAAATTCAAGCAAGCTTTACAGGAATGATATATGGAAGGTCCTTTACAAAGATTGCTCATTTCGTTCCGATCCGATAAAAACATGGCCGCCAGCGTGGAACTTAAGTTTAACTTTGGACCCTATGGGAAAAATCACATATTCATCTTCTGCTCTGTAAAGGCTGAAGCAAATTGAACCAAACTTTACAGGAATGATGTACTTAAGGTCTTTAACAAAGATGGCTCATTTCTTTCTGATCCAACGAAAAACATGGCCGCCAGCACAGAACATGGTTTAACATAGGACCTTATGGGAAAATCACATTTTCATCTACTCCTCTGAAAGCACTGAAGCAAATTCAACTAAACTTTACAGGAATGATGAATGGAAGGTCCTTTACAAAGATTCCTCATTTTGTTCCGATCCGATAAAAAACATGGCCTCCAGCGCGGAACTTAAGTGGAACATTGAACCCTATGGAAAAAATCATATTTTCATCTGCTCTGAAACGGCTGAAGCAAATTGGACCGAACTTTACAGGAGTGATGTACTTACGGTCCTTAGCAAAGATGGCTCATTTCGTTTCGATCCGACGAAAAACATGGTCGCCAGCACAGAACATGGTTTAACATTGGACCCATTGGGAAAATCACATTTTCATCTACTCTTCTGAAACCACTGAAGCAAATTCAACCTAACTTTACAGGAATGGTGACTGAAGGTACTTTACAAAAATTGCACATTTCATTTCAATCCGACAAAAAACGTGGCCTCAATTGCAGAACATAGTATAACATCGGAGCTTAGTATGAGAAAACCATCCTTTTCATCATCTTCTCTCAAAACAATTTAAGCAAATTATACTAAATGTATAGAAGGTCCTTTGCAAAAAATTACTCATTTCAATAGGATCAGACAAAACACACGGTGCTAATTGAGAACATACCTAAACACCCTACCCCATTGGTAAAAAACTTAATCATTTTTGGTCATGCATGGCATAGAAGCGTTTTGTCAGGTGAGCGATACAGGCTCAGTCTCTGATCCTCTAGTTATATTCTCTTCTGAAACGACTTAAGCAAATTTAACCAAACTTCCCAGGAATAATGTTTGGAAGGTCCTTTACAAAGATTGCTGATTTCATTTCAATCCGACAAAAAGCATGGCCACCAGCGGGGAACTTATGTTTAACATAGGACCCTGTGGTAAAAATTACATTTTCATCCTCTCAGAAACAACTGATGCAAATTCAATCAAACTTTACAGGATTGATGTACTAAAGGCCCTTTACAAAGATTGCTCATTTCATTTCGATCCGACTGAAAACATGGCTGCAAGGATGTAACTTCCTTTAACATAGGACCTATGGGAAAAATCACAGAAACCACTGAAGCAAATTCAACCAAACTTCACGGAAATGATTCTGACATGCAGTCTGACGAGTGCTGTATGCAGAGCAGGACATGCTTACCTCCCGGACAACCTGATGTCGCTCTCGATTTCTGTGGGAGTTCACACTGTCGGTGCTTAAGTTATTTGTGTCAGTGATGTTTGTGATACCGATTTGTCCTTGTCCATGTTTGAATACTAAAGTGATTACAAAAGCTTTTGCTACTGTTTGAGGGTTAGAGCATGGTTTTTACTTGGTTACATGTATGTCTCAGGGTTAGAAAATGACAATAACCAACCAGTTACCTAACAGATCTTTCAAAACATATGCCTCACTGGCCGTGTGACGGGTGTTGTAAACAGTGCAGGACATGCCTGTCCTTCCGGAGCACATGATGTCACTCTTTGAGAGTTCACACTGTTAGTGTTTTAGTTTTGTTGTTGTATTTGTAGTGTTTGCGTTTTGTGGTAGAGTAGCGTCTCCCGCTGTTCTTACTTTTGCATTGTTTCTGGACTTTGATTTATGTAACCTTCGGTATTCTACTGTCGTTGTTTTTCCAGAAGTCAATATGGTTTAAAATTGTCCTCTATGGAAACACATTCTAGGATCTTCACCTCTTAATCCTCTGTAACCAAACTGATTCTATCATCGGGGAACTTAAATCACTGCAAAAATCACCTCTCATGTCGACAGTTTTCTACGGCTACATGCACTGCTCTTCAAGTCGATCAAATTCAAATGGATTACCTTTCTTTGCACACCTGTCAACTCGACCATTTCTTTTGGGGTTACATGGTGTATTTTTATTTAGGTACTTTCTGAATGTGTTTCATTTAGGTCTCGGTCTATTCATCATTAACAGTCACTCAACAACATTAAAATATTCAACAGTGAAATACAATTTCATAATTAAGGTCTTTTTTGCTTTCGAATTAGTTCACCTAAATGTCTGTTGAAATAGATAGATTTTACTAATAAGAATTCTTGCAGCTATGTGCTTTGGTTACATCAAATTCAGTACAAGTCCTTCATATACTGGTAGCTCTGTGTGTCTCTCTATCTGTAAATATTACGCAGACACTTTTTGGGTGTAATATTTTCAACATACATAATTGTTTTACATTAGCAATTACGATGAGGAATCAAAAGGGCATTGAAATTATAGTTTTTCATAACGAGAAAGAATTGTATAACGATGGATTTCAACTAGAGTTATGTAATTTCAAAATATAATAAACGAGCCTTTGGCGAGTTTATTATATTTGAAATTACATAACGAGAGTTGATATCCAGCGATAAACAATTCTTTCGAATTGTTAAAACTATTTCTCTTATGATTTTCATTATTTTTTTTTCAAATAACAACACCGTTGCTAGGTAACGTTAATCACGGCCAACGAGATTCCAAAGTTGTCCAATCGAAACGTCGAAAACATAATAGCACATCACTCGTGATGTGTTATTACTTGGCGCTCGACCAATGAAATTCCTGTAAACATGGTAAAAGCAATTCAACAAGTTCATATCTAACTCCAGTTTCAAAGTCTCGTTGTGTACCAAAAATAACTATCCGTGCAAGGAAAAGATAATCGTGCATCATAAGAGAATAGTTTTTAAGATATGAAATTGAAAGGAAATGGGGTAAATGTAAAGGAGACAACATCCCATATCCAGGTTAAAACGACCAAAAATAAAACAACTAGGGGTCACCATATGGTCTTCAACACAGTGAGGAACCTCACACCATATAGTAAGCCCTAAATGGCCCCGAAAAGGTAAAAAGTGAATAAATCAATGGAAACAAACCACATCCAATAACCCAAATATCAAGAAACTAAAATTTTATAAGAAGACAAGGACAAGCCAATGAACAACATATTCCTGACTTGGGACAGGCGTAAAAATTGCGGTGGGGTTAAACTCGTTTTCTTGGATCCAAACCCTCCCCCTATGTGTGGCACATGGCTTAAAATAAGTACACAAAAAGACTCACAGTAAAAATCAAACTAGAAAAAAGTCCAACTTATCAAGACGAGTACCCTTACAATGAAGTACATAAAACATAAAAACAATACACACAGGTACTGTCCGGACAAATGCTCGCAGAACTTTACTGACAGCTAGCTAAGGACATAATTTCCGTTGACTATGATATCAAGCCTTCTTACATATGAAATTTCAATTGAAATACTTCTAAATAGATTTGGTATACATCATCAATTATGAAAGAAGAACATGATATTGTGCAATGCCAAATACTTCCAATATGAAAAATTGTTTAAATTTAGTTATGGTGAAAAGCATTTAGGAGATGATCAATATTTTTGCCAACAAAAACCAGAAGTAAAGATTTAACAACAATGCTGTATTTATATCCTGTTCAACTGATTAATAAGTTTGGAAGGACAATTTTTGAATTTATGCG